>CM029131.1:11148098-11415377 GCA_016859345.1 Istiophorus platypterus | reverse complement strand
TCCAGGTTATGCAGCAGGGATTTTCACCTGGTGAAAAGATGTTAGTTTTGAGTTTCTCTGACTCTTATCCTGATGACAACAAGCTGCTCAGGGTAATTCAGAATGATTTTTTGCTTCACTTGAAACTCAGCACCCAGCATCTCTGAGAAAACCATGAGCCTGAATTTTTTATTTTTAGACATCTTGTCATACTTTGGTTCCATGATAGATTCAGCAACTTGGAAGAGCAACTTGGATAACAAACTTTAAACCTGAGATAACTTTTTTTTTTCTTTTTGGCCACTTAATGGCAGCAGTAACAAGCCTGTGACACACAACACTGTCATATTGTCACCTTTTAAGTTAACTAGGCAAATTTGTTACTGCAGATATTGAGCTGCAATAGAATTAGCATTTGAACTCCTGTTTTGGTTCAGTTAATGAATTTAAATCCAATATTATATTGGATGAAACTGGAGATAAAGCTGCTGCAAAATTGATACTTGAATCGAAACAGTCGAAAATCAACTCCACTCAACCAACTATACCAATAAAACTTTTACAATAATTCTTAAGTAATAACAATCTACCAATATAAAACAGCAGGTATATGACAACATAAACGATATAAGATATAAGGGCCATCTCTCATTGAGCATCAAGTTTTAATTAGTCCAGATTATCAATTTAATTAAACACAAAATGATTTAAGATTTAAAATACAAAAATAAAAAGGCAACTCTAGGTTCTCTAGGATGTGGAGGGGTTAACAACTGCTTGATGAGAACTCCATTAATCCCTGCAAACGTTTCTCTGTCCCCCAGCAGGATTAAAGTTTACTGCCCGGACAATGGTGAAGCTCCTGTTTCCCAGCGAGCGACTGTGGCCATAAAGCACTAAAAGTCTGTGCAAAACTCAATAAACAGGGGGCTGGCGGCCCCTCCAGATGTCTGAATCAGAGACTCCGCAGAGTCAGGGCCTGGCAGCCGAGCAGGCAGTCGGGTCAGCCAGGGAGGATTTATTGTGTAGGAATATATACAATATCTGTTCGGGGGTTAAAAGGGCCCTTAATCAGTGCCAGTGACTCAACGGTGACTCAGTTTTGTCAGATGCTCAGATGAGTTTTTGGAACAAAAAAACTCCAAACCCACTAAATTTAAAGAAAAACACTGCCAAAGCAGCTGGCATTACACCTGAGGAAGAAAAAGACAAAAAAACCCCAAAAAGCCTCATCCAGGCAGGAGGCATTCAATAAAAATGCAACCGCACCCTTTACATCTGTGCATGTGACTTCAACACTGCTTTACAGTCACTATTGCAGGAAAAAAATGTGAATACCATAGAAATTATTGTATTATTAGCTGACCAAATCTATATGCATGAGAGACAAAAGTCCGGGTAAGAAAAAATAAATAAAACACTTGTTGCTGGTCTTAAAGCTTATTTGCTGCAAACGTTTAGTAATAATTGAAGGCAATGTTTCATTTTTGCATTGATTTTATTTGTATTTTTGATGAGAAAAGCCATTTTTTGCACTTCTGCCACTTTGGAAGACAAAATGGTTTGAGGGCGATTATATCAAATTAAATCTGAAAATAGTGGAGGAGGCAAAATAGGACATTAAAAATCTTAATTTTGATGCAAATTCCGTGATAAACAGCCTTTTAGGAGCTAAATTGTATAAAACAAATTATTTTACAGGGTATTCTTTAGAAAACAGAAGACAGAAAACAGAAAAAACAGAATCTAAGACCAAACGTGGAAGGAATTGACTTATTAAATAAAAGGTTTTGCAGGGGCTCTGTTTCTGTGGTTGTAAGAGAAAGATCAATAAAAAAAGAAACAAAACAAAATACAAGATTTCTCCCTAACTTTTCTTCTCAGCCGGACAGATTCACTGTGGCATGGTGGGTTCAGGTTCAGCTGAGAAAAACTAATACTTCAGATACCTTTAAAAAAAAAAAAGTCAGCAAGAACGGGAGCGGTGCTTCGTCATGCTCAGGGGTAAAAAGATTTCTTCTGTGAGTGGCCGTGGCGAGCAAAGGTGAAGCAGATTGGTTTTAATAAACCGTCAAGAAAGAAGTCGGCAGCCTGGTGCAGCAGCAGCAAGTCTCTGCTCTCAAGAACCCCCCCCTGCAGTGTTGTCTCTGTAGGCGCTGGAGTGGATTTATTTCAACGACGTCCACCCACGTGCTTTGCATTCATCATTAATTAAACTTGTGGTGGTGATAGTTTGGGGTTTATGAATCAGAATAAGGATTATTGGGAGGTTTCACATTTACAACCTTAGCTTGGGTTACTTCCTGCGTGTGTGTGTCCTGTTTCCCCCTCACAGGGCGGGAGGATCAACTCGTTATTGATATACACTGGACGTGGGTTCGGATCTCACACACACACACACACACACACACACACACACACACACACACACACACACACACACACACACACGCCAGCAGATCGACGTTGAGCTGTTGTTGCTCGTTTTCAAAAAGCAGAACAAACAGATTCGCTTGATTTACAGAATTGGCAGAATTTTAAATGACTGCATTACTTGAGATTTTTTTTTGTCTCTTTAGCACATTTTTACATTCATCCAGGGCAACTTTTGATGACTAACGTTAGCAAAAAAAAAAAAAAAAAAAAAAAAGGATCTAACTAGATAAAACCTCTGCGCCCCCGATCCCCCCACCCTCACACTCCCTTCTGCACCTGCCTGCTCCCATCACCTCCCCTATTAATATTTGAGTAAGGTTTTTACATAAGTGCTTTCTGAGGTTATGGCAGGAGATGTTTTACACCCTCCTCCCCCCAAATCCTCTTCCTGCCTAGAAAATGCCATGAGGTTGATGGATTCTGCGTCAGACATAAAAAAAAAATAAAATTAAAAAAAAAAAATTAAAAGTAAAATAAAACGAGAGTTGTTTGGCATTGCTGGCCGCTATGCAAGACGCTCCTCCATGCAAGGGCGAGTCCCGGCCAAATCATTTCCACTAATGGACGCAACTCAAACTCCAGAGTCCGATTTTCCCTTTTTTGCCAAACCGTCAATGGTGGGAAAGACAAAAAAAAAAAAGGCTGGAACGAGCCCAGCTGAGTTTGCAGCAAGTGGGGGGGGGGGGGGGGGATTGGTCAAGAAATGTGAAACAAACAAAAATGTGGTGAGATATACGGGCAGAATTAGTGTGGAATGATTGTTATAGTAACCAGTGGGCAGCTGTTTTCCGGGGGAAATTTGTCCAGATTTGCTTGTGAGGAAACTTGGAGAGACTGTAGAGTAGATGAACTGATTGGAAAAAAAGAAAAATTTACCTTTTGATTAGAAGGAAACAGACAAACTGTGTGAGCTGTGACTCCTGCATTGCAAGTAAGTGAAAATAAAAACCAGTTAAAGCTGTAAGAAAAAAAACAAAACGTTACTCGAGTGTATCTGACAGGGGGGTAAAAAAAGCTGGGAACCACTGGTCTATTACACGATTCCCACCTACTCTCTATGACTTATGTTCCTGCTCGACCGTTTCCATCACCAGTATTTCAATCCGCCTTGTCTCACTAATAGGACACTTACAAAGTTGCACATCCGCTCTTGGCCAGAGACCATCCGTAATCAGGAGATTTGTTTTTTTGCTGTCGCCCTTTGACGGACGTTCACAAGCTGTTTGCATTTACAAGCACCTTCCCCATATTGTTTCCGGACTTTTATTTATTGTTCTTTTTTTTTTTTTTTTTAAGGAGACACATTCAACCAAGCGTGAGTCAACGCTTCTGAGGGCGAAACGCTGACTGTTGACTGGGCTCGTGAGTGACGCAGCGTTTTACAAAAGAAACAAACAAACCAAAAAACCAAAAACAATAAAACAAACAAAAAAATCCCCTTAGACAAAAAAAAAGTTGAAAAATCGAAGTATCCACTCTTTGAGAGGCGAAGAGGGGTCTTAAAAAAAAAATACATAATTTAACGTTGAGAAAGCTGCTCAGAACATGGCAGAGTGCCATTTTTTTTTTTTTAAATGGGCATTTGATTCATAATTTACAGCCTTTCAATTTGTATCCCTGCAAAATTAATTGGCCTTCAACCAAATGGGAGCGTGGAGAGGAGAAGAGGGTAAATCTGACGCGGGACAGATTTACCGAGTGTAATGAGGAGACCGAGAAATTGTTTTTCAAGCTTTTGGGGGATTAAACCAATTAGGGGAAACAATTAATCTTTGAGCTCGATCGCCACATGCATGGTAAACATGTAAACACACGCTGACCTGTACCGTGGCGGCGCAGGGCGACCGCAGCATACCTGTTGTGAGATGGCGTATCCAATGACAGTATCTCCCTGCGGGACATTCCAGGTCACCATGGCCGAATGCGCCCTCAGCTGGGTCACCGATACGTTGACTGGAGCTGCTGGCACAGCTGTTAAACGTGCACGCACGCACGCACGCACGCACACACACACACACACAGAAACATTTATTAGTTAGGGACGGTAAAATATACTTTGGAGTCTACGTGCCTAGTTTGCAGAACGCTCTTGTCCTGCTGCAGCAAAATAAAAAAAAAAAGGAAGATATTTCAAAATAAGAGGCGTATTCAAAAACTTTTGTTAACTGGCCATAGGATACACAGAATGTGAGCAAAAGTATACAGACACCTGAACATTATATCTACATATGTATTTATGAACCCTAAATTGGCAAAAAGTGTGTGGACAGGCCGACACTGGATTAGTGTGCATCCCATTCCATAACCATGGCCCCGAATGTGGTGCTACAACGCCACAAGATTTTGGAGGCCAGATGCATGGATCTGGTTCTACTCATCAGTCCAACACTGATATTGGAGGATCAGGGCCTGGCCCACAGTCCAGTTCATCCTAAAGATGCTGGAAAGGGTTGAGATCAGGATGATGTGCAGGCCTGAAAAAAAAAACAAAAACAAAAACCCAAAAAACAAGGTTTCTTTTATCAACCAGTCTTCTTGAAACTGGGGAAGTGCCTTCCCAAACTGATGCCAAAGAGTTGGCAGAAATATCAGCGTTTCCTGAGCACTGAAGTGACCTTTACTGAAAAACAAGGGGCCCAGCCAAAGCCATGAAAACAGATGGCAATAAAAGCATATTTGCATACAAAAGCAGCTGGACCAAAACCTCAATTAGTTCCACTTCGCACAAAATAAGGATTTCATTGTTCATGGTTTCTCAAAAAAAAAACCAAAACAAACAAACAGAAGAAAAAGTCGCATCTTCAAAGTCAAACATTGACGTCACCGCATCGACGGACTGTTGCTCCTCCTGAGGAAAATTAGAAAAGGATTTCAAACCATCTATTCTCAGGCAGACTTAATACATTAAAGATGAATATACCGAACATGAAAAATGCACACCAGCCCCCCGGGCCTGCCCTCAAGACTGTTCTATGTTTAACAGGCTTCCTCCTCTTGGTTATTGTTGCGTTTTCCTTCACTTGTGCACGTAGTGATGTAAGTTTTGTTGAAACTGTATGACTGGATATATCAAATAGCCTTGGTCATGAAAAAACTTCTCACAAATAGAGACAATCTGGTTCAAGACTTCCCGAAAAAGGTGAACTACCCTTCAACTGTTCTTGGTCTTGTTTTCTAGCTTTAATTGGTCTGGTTGACTGTTTTTTTGTTTGTTTGTTTTATTTAATTGAAGAAAAAACTTCTCAATAAAAAGACAAAGTCCTTCAAACTCATCTACAGCCTGAACCCCAAAACACTTGACTCAGGTGTATTTGGTTTCTGTGAATGAAACGTCCTCCAGTCTGAGCTGGACGTCCTGAACAAATAAATAAGCATCCACCGCATACTCCATCAAGGCCATGTGTTATTCATTCATTTATGTATTTATCATTTTTGCCCTCATGGTTTTCCAACTCTCCTTGAGGAGGACAGTGGTGAGGATGACTGCCTCCGTCATCGTGATTGACTGTGGATTAAAAGTGTCGGTTAAACGGCTAAAATGCAAATGTGTGATCAATGGTGAGAAACACACACACACACACACACACACACACACACACACACACACACACAGAAACATTTATTAGTTAGGGACGGTAAAATATACTTTGGAGTCTACGTGCCTAGTTTGCAGAACGCTCTTGTCCTGCTGCAGCAAAATAAAAAAAAAGAAGATATTTCAAAATAAGAGGCGTATTCAAAAACTTTTTGTTAACTGGCCATAGGATACACAGAATGTGAGCAAAAGTATACAGACACCTGAACATTATATCTACATATGTATTTATGAACCCTAAATTGGCAAAAAGTGTGTGGACAGGCCGACACTGGATTAGTGTGCATCCCATTCCATAACCATGGCCCCGAATGTGGTGCTACAACGCCACAAGATTTTGGAGGCCAGATGCATGGATCTGGTTCTACTCATCAGTCCAACACTGATATTGGAGGATCAGGGCCTGGCCCACAGTCCAGTTCATCCTAAAGATGCTGGAAGGGGTTGAGATCAGGATGATGTGCAGGCCTGAGAAAAAAAAAACAAAAAACAAAAAACCCAAAAAACAAGGTTTCTTTATCAACCAGTCTCTCTTGAAACTGGGGAAGTGCCTTCCCCAAACTGATGCCAAAGAGTTGGCAGAAATATCAGCGTTTCCTGGAGCACTGAAGTGACCTTTTACTGAAAACAAGGGGCCCAGCCAAAGCCATGAAAACAGATGGCAATAAAAGCATATTTGCATACAAAAGCAGCTGGACCAAAACCTCAATTAGTTCCACTTCGCACAAAATAAGGATTTCATTGTTCATGGTTTCTCAAAAAAAAAAAACAAAACAAACAAACAGAAGAAAAAGTCGCATCTTCAAAGTCAAACAGACGTCACCGCATCGACGGACTGTTGCTCCTCCTGAGGAAAATTAGAAAAGGATTTCAAACCATCTATTCTCAGGCAGACTTAATACATTAAAGATGAATATACCGAACATGAAAAATGCACACCAGCCCCCCGGGCCTGCCCTCAAGACTGTTCTATGTTTAACAGGCTTCCTCCTCTTGGTTATTGTTGCGTTTTCCTTCACTTGTGCACGTAGTGATGTAAGTTTTGTTGAAACTGTATGACTTGGATATATCAAATAGCCTTGGTCATGAAAAAACTTCTCACAAATAGAGACAATCTGGTTCAAGACTTCCCGAAAAAGGTGAACTACCCTTCAACTGTTCTTGGTCTTGTTTACTAGCTTTAATTGGTCTGGTTGACTGTTTTTTTGTTTGTTTTATTTAATTGAAGAAAAAACTTCTCAATAAAAAGACAAAGTCCTTCAAACTCATCTACAGCCTGAACCCTAAACACTTGACTCAGGTGTATTTAGTTTCTGTGAATGAAACGTCCTCCAGTCTGAGCTGGACGTCCTGAACAAATAAATAAGCATCCACCCGCATACTCCATCAAGGCCATGTGTTATTCATTCATTTATGTATTTATCATTTTTGCCCTCATGGTTTTCCAACTCTCCTTGAGGAGGACAGTGGTGAGGATGACTGCCTCCGTCATCGTGATTGACTGTGGATTAAAAGTGTCGGTTAAACGGCTAAAATGCAAATGTGTGATCAATGGTGAGAAACACACACACACACACACACACACACACACTTTACCTGCACACGTGAAGGCTCATACTAATGGTTCTCTGGGGGGAGGTTAAAATTGATGGGAAATCTTAAGTGTTCACTATGAGAGAGGGGGAGATTTTTTTATATCACTAAATCACCAGTAAAAGCTGTGACCTTCACTGAGAGCGAGTAGAAAAAGAGAAGAAAAAGGGAAAACTCTTTTCTTTACAAATTCTTTATCAGGTAAACAGTGAGTATAAGGAGGGAAGGAAAGAAGGGGAAGGGAGGGAGGGAAGGGAAAAAAGAAATAAAGAGGTAGAGAAACAGAAAAAAGGGAGGAAGGCTGGAGACATTCCCCTCTTTCGAAAAAGATAAACATCTAGAAGAAAGAAAGAAGGGAAGAAGCTATGAAAGAGTATAAAAGAGAAAAGACAAAATGAAAGAAAGATAAAGAGAGAAAAATGCAAAGAAATGAAAGAAAGACAGGAAGACAAAAGACAAAAGTGGAAAAGAGTGAGAAAGAAAAAGAAAGAAAAAACACAGAAAAAGATAAATGGACAGAATTCGAAAATAGATGGAAAAAAGACAAAGCTAGACCAAAAATGATTAAAAAAAAAAAAAGAATGACAAAAAAATTTTTTTTAAAAGGAATTAAAAAGATCACAAAATAAAAGGGCTACAAAACAAAAGGAAAAACAAAGAAATAAGACAAGCACAACAAGACAGAGACAGAAAGAAAAGAAAATGCTGAATAAAAGGAGAAAAAAAAGACAAAAATCTGAAGCGAGAGAGAGAGAGACACTGAGACAGAAAGACATAATACAGGAAGAAAGAAAAAACAAACAAAAACACAAACACAAAAAAACAAAAAGCAAAAATGAAAATGAACAAAGACATGTAGAGACAGACTAAGGCAAAAAATGGCAATAAAAATAAGATGAGACACAGAGTAAACATGGATCTAGAACACTTAACGCAGGTGTACTGTGAGAAGACAGTTGAAACTTGTCCTTACTGCGTCCTCCAGTCTGAGCTGGACGTCCCGAACAAATAAACAAGCATCCACCCGCACACCCAGTCACGCCCACGTGTTTTCTGTGTGTGTTGAAATACAGAAGACAAAACGCAAAGAAAGACGGACAGAGGCAGAAAGGAAGACAAAGGCAGGAAAAAAAAAAAGAGACATCCAGAAAGACCGAATGAGACGAGGGGACATAAAACCTGGGAACGAAAGAAGAGAAGCATCAGCGAGTGGTCGTCCCTTTAACCTCCCGGTGATGATATAACATCTAATGGAATCAATAGCTGGATTTTTACTGTGAGTCAGGAATTATCGATGACTTCAGTTCATCAACTCCAACTCTTTTTTTTCCTTTTTCTTTTAGTGCAGGACAAGAATAGTCCTCAACATTTCTCATCAATTTCTCTGGCAGCAGAAAGCAATTACTATGTGGAAGAGATTGTGTGTTCTTGTGTGTGCTGTGTGTTTGTATATGTTTGTCTAGTTATAAAAAAAATAAAAAATAAAGACATCAGAGGGGAAAGGAACCTGAACAGAAGCCAATTAGGGCATTAAGGCTAAAGAAGGAAATTAAAATGCCTGGTTTTGCATCAAAGTGCATTAAAAGTCACAATGAAATTTCAATAGAAACAATGATGATACTGTAGCTGCTGTGCATATTTTTCCCCTTTTCAAAAGAGGACTTCCCGTTACCCCCTGGCACACATGAATGGGATGAAGTAATTAAATCACATGGCCCCTTTAGACTTTCCAACATTTTACAGTTTTCAAATTATCGTGAAAAGGAAAGAGCCTTTTCTTTGTGCCAGTGCTTGTCACATGACGAACGCAGAAGCTGGAGTTACGTGGTTTTGCCACTATGCCAAAGTCGCTTCACGGCCCAGCGCTGTTTTACCGTTTCAGAGATAAATTTAACAACAAGTCGTTGTCTTTAACTTATGTCCTTAACTTATGTGCATCACGGTTATAAAATCAGGATTTTAGCAGTGTATAAAGCTTGGAAATGGCTTAGAGGTGACTGCTGGTTAACATGTTGCCTTAATAGGCTGTGTTTCAGTCACTTTATCATTTTTGTTCTGTGGTCTGACAACAGAAGCAGAAAACATGTAAACGAGAACTGCTTTATTTGGAATTTGGCTGTGTTAATTTATATTTTAATTAATTTATATGGGAGCACAGAGAGTACAAGACAGGAAAACGGATAAAGCCTGGTCCAGCAAGATACTGGGTTTTGTCCCAGTCCTGTTTATTATTTTATCTGGCACAGCATCATGGTGTTTTTCACATTTTCCATGGAGTATGTCTGAAGGCCACTGTGTTTGGAGCAGTGGCAATCCAAAACAAAAAAATGACGGTATCACCGCTCCTTTACTGTAAGAACAAAAGAAAACTGCTCATTTCCAGAAAGGTGGAGGTGGCAGCAGTGACACCGAATCTCCAAATTTTCTGCGACAGACTGGAAAAAGGGAAAGGACCTGGTCAGGCTCCGTGGAGTATGACGATGAATGTCAAGCCCTGTCTTAGGCTAACAAGCTAACCAAAGCTCATTATGCACCCCCCCCCCCGAGGCTCCCCGCAGAACTCGCTGGCCCGTCTGACAAAACCACCTCAGGGTCATTTAAAAGGAAAAACCCACATTCCTCCTCTAACACGTGACCTCTATGACAGCAAGGGCATCAAGCTCCTTTGGTCTGTTCCAGTTTGCGGCTTCCTACACTTCCGAGAATCCCCCTTGATAGTGGACGGAGAAGGATCATCAACCTGTTGCGTCCAGCGCGTAGGGGGAGCGAATGAAGCAGCGTGTAGCCAGAGGAAGGAGGTGGGAGTTACTCGGTTGAGAAAATAGCCGCGTTTGTGTCTCAACCCAACTTGTCCTGCGGCTGCAACGGGTACTGGTCTATTTCCTGATACTGTGGGCGTAGAACTCGGCCATCGTTCCGATAAATTCCTCCCCATGTAATTACTGAAGCTCTGCGCCAAACGGCAGCTGCAGGAAGAAGCTGTTGCTCTTTGAATTCAGAGGGCTCTGACTTGAAACCTGATGCTTTTGGCTGCGTGTTTCGATTTCTGGATCACTTTTCTGAGATAAAACTCAGATAATACGTGGTAAAAAAGTATGTAAACATTACAACCATACTTTATTGATGAACGTATTATTTCTAAAACAGAAGGCATTAATCTTCTGCCATAACAGCCTCCTCTCAATGGCAATACTTGTGTCAAGAATGATAAATTAGAGCCGCAGAGGGAAGTTCAGACTCATCAGTATGCATCTAAATCTCCCTATTATTTCAAAAATCATTTTACGTCGGCTGTTGCATAGACTGTGGAACTGGAGTGTCGAAAATTAGTAAGAATTCAGACACTGCAAAAAACAATCTTGTATTCTGAGAAATAACAGAAGTTATTAAACAAAACTGAATCATCAAGAAGTTCCTCGTGTTTCTCGTTCGGGTTCGGCTGCTGATTGGTCGACTGAATTTGCTGCTTCTCCTCCGCTTGCCGAAAAGAGCTGGCCAAGATTGGTTCCTGCCGACCGGCGCACATTTTTAGTCTTCAACAAACCTACAGTAAACACCCATTTGTGCATATGTTCTTGTACGGAGACAAACATGGAAGGCGACTGGCGGATCAGACTCTTTCCTTTGCAGCGCGTGAACTTTGCAGAACAAAGCTGACTTCAGACGAAGCTGTTTGTGTTTGGCCCGCCGGGCGACACACAAGTCACATCATCGGTCACCGATATCCAGCATGTTCTAAAATATATTTATGAGAACGACAGGCAGTGACTGGATCTGAGGACTTAAGATTAGAATCTTTCCATAGCCACACACTACATGACTGTTAACACCAAACGACCCGACCTGAGCTCAGCCCGATCAGTCACCTCGCTCAATCCATATTCATAATCGGCTGAACGGTCGTCGTTGTGTGTCCCCGTCTTAGGGGGGGGCAACAGTGGGTGCAACAAAATGCGGTGTCATTCAGCAAGGCTCTATATGTCGGGTTATTCAATATGTCGAAGTGGCACATTCCTGGTAGACGGTTTGTGTTTCGGCACCTGAAAGGGCTGCAGCATCACGGATCTGTTTCTCCAACTGGACTTTGTGGATTGTTCCTAATGTTTCACGGGTCGCGTTGTTGTGACGCAGGGCTGTTTCTGGTCTGAGAGCCCGCTAATACAAGGAAAATAAAAAGCGCAGGTTTCTGTCTATAACACACCTTTTGTGAGGCCTGGATTGCCACTGGCATTCCAGCTCATCCCGGGTGTTTCGGAGAGGGACGAGGTCAGGGGCTCCGTGTGGACCAGTTAAGTTCTTCCACACCGAACCGGGAAAAAAACATTTCTTTATGGACCTTGGCCTGGCTGCCATGTTGAAACAGGAAAGAGCCTTCCCTAAAAAATCTCCATAAAGCTGGAAACACGCTGTTTTCTAAATGACTATCCAAATACACATGTCTGCACACTTTAGGCCATTAGTTATATGTGGATACGAAACCACGGGAAGTCATTTGTTTGAGGATTTCAAAGGGAATGTTTCTTTCACAGAGGGAAGGATAGAGGACACCAAGACATTCAGAAAACAAACATATTTACATGTAAATAAAATCAAGCGCGTAAATCCCAACCTCCGCCTACACATAACACACTCTGCGGAGGAAGAACACATCAGAAACCGTGTTCCCTCATCTCTGCCGATGACAGCGGAGACTCCCCCGAACTCCCGTCACGTTACGGCGGCCAAATCCGAAACCGCTTTCATCTGCCAGGGCTGCAATGGAGCGCGCACGCGGCGAATGGACTTCTGCAATTACATTACGCACAACAGCAGAGGAGACGAGAGGGGAGGCTCAGATAGAGCCGTGGAAGACAGAGGAGGAGAGATGGAGGTGGGGGGGGCAGTGGAGAGAGAAAGAGATGGATGAAAGACGACAGGAATATAACAGAGCGAGGGATGAACAAGTCGGGGGGGGGGGGGGGGACGAGGAGAACGACGGAATGGAGAGCAATTATCTCGGGCAGATATCAAGAGACGGACGTGCCAGATTTTCAATCTCTTGGTTGTGAGAGAAATGATGGACGATGGGCAGAGTGAGATTGATGGACTGGGGGGGGGGGATCAATGATGGAGGTAGTGGTTAGAAAAAAAAGTGGGAGATGCAGAGAGTGGTGAGGGAAAAAAAGGGAAAAAGAAGAGGAGGAAGAGGAGGAGGAGAATGTGGATATTGATTAAATGATGAAATATAGCAGTTCAGGTGGATGTACACGGACACACTGTTCCCGCGTGTCCTTGTTCGTCCTTCGTGTTTTAGACCAGATTGTGCAATTTTATTTATTCATGCTCATTCATGATTTTTTAAAAACATTTCATGACGCATTGAGCCACTTTTTGTTGTTATTATACAATACATATCAACTTCCTACACACGCAGAATTAAAGACTTTTTTTACGCTGATAATCAGTGACTTTTGGTGTGAACGGATGAGTTAGTTTCCATAAAATTTATTTCATATTTCCAAAAATGTGTCTTGATATCTCTCTAATATCTCCCCAAACGTCTCTTAGCTACCAACTAACAGTGAGGTAGTCTGCAATCACTAATAAAATAGCACCTGTTTGTGCTTTGGGATTGGACCAACTCACCGCCCAGGGCGAATCATCAGGCCAGGAACAGCGGCACAGAAAACGCCATAGATGTATTTGATACATATGTAATTTAGTGACTGTCGAGGTGCTGACAGGTTTATTTTCCAGCTGCAAAATGTCCCAAATTGACATTTTAGTATGCGCGTCATTAGCACTGAACACAAAGCACAGTGCCGGTCGACATGAATGTCAATCATTCTTGCAGGTATTTAGACACAAACCCAATTATTAGACAAAATTAAAGTCGGACCTGCAGGTGGCTCTGGGTGAAAACTCAGCAGGCTTCTTCCTCTGGGGACCATGTGTGTTTGCATAAAATCTGACGATAATTTATGCAGTGGTTGTTGAGATATTTCAATCTGGACCAAGGTGGAGGAATTGCCCCAGGAGGTCTCATGCAAGATAATATTGAAAGAACATTTGCAGTTTTTTTTTTTTTTTGCACAAACAGTAGTTTTTGTATCAAGTAGTAACAGTGAAAGGTCTTTCCACCTGCTGGTCTTTCCACCTACTGGCGAAAAAAATAAGAATAAAGGAGTTAAATGTTCCCATGTAAAACAAACAAGTTTTTAGTGTGGATCCAACTAGTTCTTAAAAATCCCCCCTTATATACTGTAGTTGATAAAAATCACTCCTTAAAAAATACAAAATAAAATAAGATCAAAAAACAGAGTCAAAGACAAATGTGTTCTCCAATCTCATCTAAACCCACTAACAAACACAGGCGACTTGTTCTGAATAACAATCAGAATCAGACGGGGGAGCTGCTCAAGGTTATTAGTTATGAAATATTCTGAAATGTGTCAACACACACACGCACACACAAGAACTTCAGATATTTCCACACAATGCTCTATCCACTTATTGTACTATGAGACAAAAAAAAAAAAAAAAGCTTCCACCAAACTAAGCCTGCAAATCGGAGCCTTCGCAACTGTTTCTCCGCCGCCACAAAAACAAAAACAAGCCTGGCGACAGCCGTTGTTTACGTCGCTCCTGCCGGAGTAGTCGGTGACGTACGACTCGAGCCTGATGACCAACTGTAAATCACAGCTAAGTAACAGTTTGCTGATAGACTCAGACAGCCTAATCTGGCTAATGGCTCCCTACCACTCTCCGCGATGGATGGGTGTGTGTGTGTGGGTGTGTGTGGGTGTTTTCGTGTGTGTGCTCTAGATGCAGTAACAACTGGTGCACACTGATTAAGGTACAGTAAAATCACGGCCAGATTGTGAAACAATGAGCCCTGGATATGGACATGTAACACCCCCCCACACACACACACAAACAGACACACACACTCCTCTTCTACATGGGAGCAAGACCCCACAGACTGAAAGACAAAAGACTCTCTGGTTGTTTTATGTATCTCCGTGATTGTTTTGCGCCTATTTGTGGTCATTTTATGTCTTATTGATGTTGATTTGCGACTCTTTGCGATCATTTTGCATCTCCTTGTTGTCATTTTGTGTTTTTGTGGTTGTTTTATGTCTTTGTGGTCATTTTGTGACTGATCATTTTGTGTCTCTTTATAGTCATTTGAATCTCTGTGGTCATTTGTGTCTCTTTGTGGTCTTTTTGAAACTTCTTGGTTGTTTTGCGACTCTGTGGTCGTTTCTGATCGTTTTGCGTCTCTTTGTGGTCGTTTTGTGTCTCCTTGTGGTCATTTTGTGTCTCTTTGTGGTCATTTTGCGTCTTTATGGTCATTTTATGTCTCATTGTTCGCTTGGCGATTCCTTGGGGTCTTTTTGCATCTCTTTTAGGTCATTTTGTGTCTCTTTGCTATCAAATGTCCCTTTGTAGTCGTTTTGTGACTCATCATGGTGATTTTGTGTCTCTTTTTGGTCTTTTTTCGTCTCTTATAGTCGTGTCTGTCTTTGTAGTCGTTTGATTAACTTCCCAAGAAGACGTATTAACATGCAGCCCCTCAGGGCCATTAGGCCTGTGCCCATTAGGCCCCTTCACTAACCCTTACATGAGTATGACTATATGAATATAAGACATGACATGACATGATATGATTTTAAATTCTCGTATAACTTTCTGTGAGTCAGCTCAAAGTTGCTGACCATATTTTCTGATTAATAGCCACATTATGCAACAACATTTTTTTAACCGCACCCAAATGTCACCAATTAGTTGAGAATTTTAATTCGTTCTTGGCCCGGAAAGTTAAGTCACGTCCCACAAGAGCCCGTGGAAACTGAGCTCTGCTGAATTTCTGAGCAGCAAAATGGCAGTGATGCTGCAAAATCTGAAACAGGCCAGGTAGAGGGGGTGGGGGCTGGGGGGCCGGGGGCTCGGGAATCGTTTAAATCGTCAGGTTGCCGGGGAAAATCTGAGCGAGCCTAGAGAATAAATACGACAATCAACAATGAGCGGGGAGCAGTGATGTGAGGCTCAGCAGAGCAGAAAAGAGAACCTTCCCTGCATGAATAAAGAGGCACTTTGCCCCCGCTCCTTTTCAATAAGGACCTCCTGTGGCCACAGTTGGCGCATTTATATGATCCCTACATGCTGCCAAGTGTTCACCTTTTTTTCCCCTCAGAGCTCCTTTCCAAAAAATCCATATAGAATTTTTTTTTTTTTAGGCCCGAAATCGAACCGCTTTTACGTCTCATTCCCGAGGTTTTTCATCTGGGAGCAGTGAGATGCAGCAGAAAAACAACCAGAGTCCAAACAGATCCTGCTGCTGTCTGAAGGAACCCAGCTTCCCCCCCGGGTGTCTCAGTTCATGGTCACATTGTCGCGCACACACACACACCAGGTGTGCAGCACAGAGAGCAGCTGTAACCACAGTGCTGTAGCAGGGATTGTGGCAATGCAGCACAATGTATTAAATGTTTAAATGAATCCAATGTGGGAACGTCGTTCCATCTCCCTTGTTTCCCCATCATCTCTCTACCACTGCAGTCCAATGAAAAAAAATAAATAAATTAAGAGATTCGTAGATGTTTACATTTTTCTGAGCACTTTAAGGACATCTCATCCACGTTGGCTTCAACGTTCAGACCGAGCTTTCAATCCTGACCTCATATAGGTTTCTCATCTACGTACACTTCACGACAACTGGGCAAACTCCACCTGCTGAGGGAGGTTGTGCGCTACGATCAAAAGCCACTAAATGGACCTCGCAGTGAGGTTATTTTTTCAGCCAATGTCAAGAATGAACTTTGAATTATTTAAAAATGTATTTGGATTTACGACACTCGCGCGCGATCAAGTACAACTGATAAAATCAATCCGGAAACCAGAGCTTGTTCTGCTCAGTGAAGCCTGAAACGATCCTGAGGGGAAAAAAAAGACCGTTATCAAGTTTCTGAATTTCAAAATAAACAGTTTTATATGTGGAATAGCATGAGGAGCGTTTTTTAGAGACTCGAAACTGAACAGTTCTACCTGTTGCATCAAATTAATGAGTCAGTCTAAAATCATCCCAAACGGCCGTGCGCATCAACCTGTCCTGCAGCTGCTTCGGCGTCATTTTCTGGCAATTTATGTCTCAACTAATGCCACTGAAGGAGAGGAAGCCACTGTTTATGACTGAAAATCCTTATTTAAACCAGAGGTGGTGGCAAAGAGCAGCAGCGATGCAGGAGGGTTGATTAGCTTTTGTAAAGACGATGACGATGTTCAAGTCATGAGCACGGGAGGGTGAAGGCCATGTGTGTGTGTGTGTGTGTGTGTGTGTGTGTGTGTGTGTGTGGGGGCGGGGGGCATAAAGCCACATTTCATTGGCCAGATCAATATGGGGCCTCGTAAATGCAGATTAGCTGCCTCCTGCTGTCCAGCCAAGGAGAAGCGGGTGTATTTGGTTTTGTTTGTCAAAGGCCAATTTACATAAAACCTCATGTAAAAAAAAAAAGAAAGGTATAATCTGACTGGTGGTTTTAGAAGATTTACTCGCCAATGCATCCTCGCTGGCGCTAATTAAAGCGGGTGGGAGATCGCCTCGACATTCCAATCCCCTGATAGACATTCAATTAAGGTTTTGACAGCTTTACAACAGCCGTTTGTCTGGCTGAAATATACGGGTCGGAAAGGGTGCAGCAGCACCTCAGCTCAAAACCTAACGGACGAAGTAGTGCGCTGACGTAAAGCCGTCGCTGTCGAGTACTTAACGCACCGGACGAGGACCAATAGGCCCCAATTGAGGAAGTGACCTGCCCTATGTTGTAGATGACGATTGTCTTTTCAAAGTACAGTAGCCTTGAAAGTCATTGTGGTCTGGTGTATCAGCTTGTTCCAACTCTTGTCTAGAATTTTTTTATGGTGTTTAATCCTTTTACACCAATTTCCGTCAGAATTCCTCCAGACACATTGGGCGTCTTTAGAAACTTTTTTGGCTCCACACTGGAATTTCAGACAAAGCTCGGTGGGTCGGAGCAGTGTGCGGCTGCACAGGTGGGGAGTTTTTCCGCAATGAGTGGAGGACCAGCAGGTGAAGGGGCTTAACCGAATAAAAGCAGAGGAAAAGACGCAGATGGAGGGAGACAGTTGCACTGAATATGTGGGAAAATAAGGGATAATTTCCTCAGGGTTTTTTGTCCAAAATACAGTCTGAAGGGATTCATTTCTCAAAAAAAGTGGTAAACAAGAAAAATCATCCATCCTGCTTGAACAAAAAGACTAAGCACCTTGGAGTGATGCTCGTCAGTCCTGCAAGAACCAACTCTAGACCTGACGTCTGCCTCTTGCACTGTTTTTATGGCATTATAACATTTAACACTCTCAATGTTTGATACTGCATTGAAATAATCCTTCCACTTTTCATCTGTCAGCCTATATTTGTTCTTTTTTGAGAGTTTGTTTACTGAATTTGCTGTAAAGAAAAAAAAAGGGGGCATGTTTCTTTTGCATTTGACGCCTTTAAAGCACATTTGAATGAGCTTAAATGCGAAGAAACGGAGTGAGAAACATTTTTTTCCAAACACATATTCTGGTACAAAATCTGACTCACGAAACTTGCCCGCACCCGTTTATTATTCCGCAAATGTTGTTCATTAACCCACATGGACGCAAGATTATTGGGTTAATATTAGAGGTGCGAAACGCCAAACGCACAAACTTGGAAGTGGAAAAATCTTACGCAGAGACTCACTTGCTCCGACCATCCCCGGCGTTTGCCAGCAGGCCAGGAGCAGCAGCAGCAGCAGCCCGAGGTCCAGGTGCAGGGACGCGGTCATAACCTTCCCCGTCTCCGCGCACACCGACGGACGCACGCACCTCCGGCTCCTCGGCACCTCCGGCTCCTCCGTCTCCCTCAACTCTCTCTGCGTTTTTTGGTTTTTGTTTGTTTGTTTGTTTTTTTACTGGAAGTTTCCCAGCAGGGTCGCCGCTGTCTCCTCTTCACCCTTCATCTTTTATCCTCCCTTTAACGCGCGGCACGGTTTCACAACCTGCACTGGGTTTGTTTTTTAATAATTTTTATTCCCAAGTTGCACAAAGTAGGTCAGTAGGTGTGCAGCTGCGAATTCAAAAATGCTCCGATGGATGGAAATGAAACGGCATTTCTCAGCCCCCTCGCCGGGGTTTTCAGTCCCGCAGCCCCAGAGGAGCAAACAGGTAGTTCGACCCTCTCCGCCACCTGTCTTCGGCTCCACTCGGGTGTCTTGGGGGCCCGGTCCTGCGTCAAATGTCAGCCGGATACGGCGTCTCGGCGCCGCGGACGAAGCCCGGGCAGGTCGGCTGTCATTTCAGCGAAGAGCGGAGAGGACGAATAAAATCGGCGTTTTTATACCGGAGGTTCTGTCCAGGAGGAGGCTCGAGGCACAGGAGCGCAAAGAAGGTGCGGCGTGTGAGATCCGGCGGGCTGGTCTCCGGTCTCCGGTCTGACAGGTTATGGGAAGCCCGGAGGATCAGAAAATGTCTCTAGTCTGCAGGAGCTTCAGCGGTAACTCCTCCGGCCAACCACACACACACACACACACACACACACACACAAACACACACACACACACACTCAAGGCGTCTGCACGGTGCTTCCCTCAGCGCTGACGTTACAAATCCTGTCACTACACGGAGGATGGAGGATGAAGAGGAAAGATGAGGATGAGGAGGGAGGGAGGGAGGCAGAGGATCATCACTGAATTGCCTGCATGTTGTCAAGGATCAACACCCTCACAAGGCAACTGTTGCTGGTGTTGTCAGGTTACAAAGATTCACCGCAGACAAAGTGGGGCAGCACTTTCTGACGAGTCGCCATTTATAGGGTTCATAAACAGCAGTTCATCGATGCAAAAAATATAAAATATTATGGTTATGAGCCACTGGGCGAAAACAACTTCTTGGTTGCCAGATTGTGGAAAAATCCTCCCCTTCCAGCACCACAGATTCCCTGCCTTTCATCAGGGAGACCTCTCCAATGCAGCTGCAGGACATCAGGACCGAAACCCATTTATAAAAACCGCTCATTAACATTTACAGCTGCACACTTGCCTGTGTAAATGTTCAGTAAGTGCCCGCTTTAATCAAAATCATCAGAAGAGGCAAGATATCTGCGAAAAAAAAAACCCCTTCTGAACATTAAATAAAATCAAGATTGGTCTTATCTCTTCCGTCGTGATCTCTCAAACATTATCTCACTACAGCTGTTAGTGAGATGGGGGTGGGGTGAGATAGAAGTAGAGGAGGAAAGCTGAAGTTTTTGTCATTTAATAAGTCTAAACAATCAGGAACGTAGCAGCGTAAAAATGCTTTTTTGGATGGTTCGGACCTTTGGAGCAATTACGAGAAGTTGAGGCAGGCGATCAATCGTTAAACAACGGAAGAAGAACAGCAAAAACCGGAAAAGAAACGGAAATGAGCTGCCATCATTTTTGAATGACGTGGATTTTCTTTTGGCAAACTAGCGTCGAATACTCGACCTGAAGTTGGCGCTGCTGGTAGTGATGCCATGACGACAGCACAGCGACGACAAGATGGATCCGTTCATTCGTTTTCTATTATCTCCATTAAACCGGAAAAGGCTCCACAACACGCCGACATCAGTCGCCCGCCCGTCCACAAACCAATCAGTGTCAAGCACAGGGAGACGCAGTTCGCGTAGGTAACGACGACAGGGCGTAGCTATGTAATGCAGAGGTCTGTAGTGCGCATCGCAAGACTGTAACGTGAAACCAAAACTAACCGGATCAAATGTCTACAATGGGACAAAATCATGGACCTTGGTTCCAATCCTTGGTTCCAGATTTTCAGGTGTGAACACGCCCAAAGTGTTAAACGCTTGTCGGCTGCAAATGAGCGAGAGAGGTGATTCTAATGATGGATGAATCCCTGCAGGCTTTTCGCCATAAAGAGGAAAACTGTTGCCAGACTGGATACCATCTGTACACAGTGTGAACCATTTCCTGACAGTCGTAGTTTAATGTGTTTTACAGTTAGTAGACAAGATGTTGACACAATTCACCAGTTGTTACTACCAGGAATCTACGCAAAATGTCGGCTGTCAAACTTTACCTTTGGAAAATTTCTGTCAATTAGACATAACAAAAAGCACAAAACTTTCTCAGGTTCATGAATTTTTAATTTTTTTTAATTTTGTTTTCCAAAGATTCACTTTCACTCAGATACATTAGAATTACATCACATTAGAAAAAAAAACAACACAACCTTGTATCTTTACTACAACTGTTAACAACGTTATGACTGAAATGCAGAAGTTAAACAATTTGGAATTTTTTATTTTTTTTTTTGCATTTTATTTATAAGTGATGGGAAGGAGGGTGAGATAGAGGGAGAGAAGTGAAATTGTGGCATTTAATTAGTCTCAACAATCAGGAACGTAACGGTGTCCGCGACAAAAGCTCAGTCCAGACTGAACCTGTGGAACAGAGATGCTCCCTTGTGAGGATACTTCTCCCCACAACGGAGCATCTTATGTCGTCTTGAGGGTTTTGAGTCTGAATTAAGGCCAATCAGTCCCCCTGCCCCCCTCCCCGAAACAGTGGGCGGTTATTTGGACCCAGCTGGTGATCAGCCTGGCCAGCCAGCCCTTCTTCTTCTTGGTCTTTGTCTTTTTGTCCAGCATCTCATCCTGGTCTCGACGTCGTCCATCCTGGAGCCCAGGTCTCCCTCCTTCTCGGACCACTCTCGCTGTGTCTCCTTCAGGGTCTGTTGGAGCTCCTCGGTGGCTCTCTGCCTTCTCCTCCCGCCACCGTTCCAGGTGGAGGTGCAGCTGCTCCTCTGCTTTCCTCTGAGCAGCTTTGACCTCAGTGTTCTCCTTTTTCAGGTGACGGAGGCATCGCTCAGTTCGTCGATGCTCAGTACGTCAGTCAGTCACGTGATCCACCACTTTGGCCTAAATTGAAATGCTCCAACAACTATTGGATGGAATGCCATGATTTGTTCAGGCTTTCTGTTTGATGAATTCTTTTCATAGATGTTCTTGGTTGCCAGAGGATGAATGCTATGAATTTTGTTTGTACATAATCTTCCCGGAGTTGGCTCACCACCACCACCACCCGTAGTTTGTTTTAACTGTCTCCAGCTGTGAGGAGCTGATCCTGCACTGTGTGGCCATCAACAGCAGGTTTAAAACTCCAGCTGTTTTCAGTTTGCAGACAGACTCTTTCGTGCTTAATTAATTTTGTCACTTTCTTTGTTTTCCCACACTCTATATCATACGCTTAAAACTTCCCTGGACTTAGTATGTACAATGCAATTGAGACACAGCTAGTGTGTGATTTTCTTATTGTTTATGACGGTTTTTACTGAGCGGTTTTCATCTTTTCTGGTCTTATGTAATTTGTTATTACAATCATTATTATTTTTTTTTACATTTACACTGTCAGATGCTTTTATCCAAAGCAACTAACAAGTGAAGGACACCAAAGCTTCAGTACAGTACGTGACCTTGAAGTGCTAAGTGCTCAATCCGTTCAAAAGAAAGTGCAAGGAGATCAGGTAAAAAAAAATCACAGTAAGTGCTAGTTGGGGTGTAAGAGGTGTTCGGAGAAGAGGTGCTTTAACAAGAAAAAGCCAAATTGCATTGCATTGCAATTACAACCACACAATTTCCTCTACATGGACGTTAACAAAAAGAACTGACGTTTACCGATGTTGTCGTTCAAGCTTTCTAATAACGCCAAAGCAGTTGAGACGTTCTACAGCTCTGTCTGAAAATCTATGGGGGTCACAGATCCCTGAAATATAACAAATTATCCAGACTGAGAACCTGTGTGTTTCTTTTGTGGACATGAGTCGGTTGAGAAGGTTTCAGACATCTGCTCAGGATGCCCCAAGGACGCCTCCCGGCGGCGGTAATTTCGGGGCGTCTGGGAGAAGACAAAAGCAAGGAAGATCAAGGACGTGCTGGAGGGTTTAAACCCCCCCCCCCCCATCTGGTCTGGGCACGCCTCAGGATCCCCCATGCAAAAAGCTGAATCATCGACTGGAGAGAAGGACTTTTCTGCTCTACTGAAAAAGGACCAGTATCTATGGAAGCCGTTGAGTTGAGACAAAAGGGTTTAAAGTTCTCAGGTTGATCTGCAAACTGCGTAACAGATACATAAGAACTGATGCCTTTATTTAGATACCTGAGTTAGCTGGGTTTGTTTCCTCTATAGCAATTGATCTAGCAGCACAAAATGTGTGAACTGAGGGGAAAATAAAGTGTCTTGATGTCAAAAGCTGCAGTGGATTGACCTTTAACATCTGACTGGCCAGTAGCCCAAAGGTTTTCCACACCGAACGTGGCAGATCCTGCTCACATTAAAACTCTCACTCCTACCAAGAAAACTCTGCTAAAAAGGGAGACGATTAAACTTGGACACAGTTGATTAGGGCAGTCGCAGCTCTGCTGTTAAAGTTCCCCTTCGCTGCGCGCTCGATGGGCCGCACTCCCCCTTTGCTCCCAGGAGGATTTGTCGGCAAAAACCAAGCGACTTTTACTTCCTTGTTTATTGCAGTATGCAAATGTGTTTCTGCTATATGAAGAAAAAAAAAAGCCCTTAAGTCAGGATGTGGGGTAAAAGGATTAGGGGTGCATCTGCTTCTTTTTAAATAAGACACAATGTGGGGATAGATGCATGATGGGAACTTTCTCTGACTAATATTAAGCTGACATTTGGCTTTTCAATATTTAAGTCTGAGCTCATTTTTTCTGGGAGTTATTTCAGTCTGGTTCAAAAATAAAGCTCTAGATGTCAGTGGGAACTTAATTAACCCCTATTTTCTTTTTTTTTACTTGAGTTTGGTTACAGGAAACATTTTTCATGCTGCATTTGATCATGTTTGCAGGTTTGGGTTTTTTTTTGTTTTTATCTCTGGTGATCACATTCTGTTCAGATGATCCGATAATAAATTCTATCACCAATTTTGATGTCTGATAAATAACTCTTATTGATAGACTTTGTTGAGACAGTCCTGCTGAATTGCTGCCACCATTACTCCACATACTAATGAAAACACATGACTGTGGAAGACTCCTGTTTACCTCAGTAACATTTGTACCGACTCCGTCCACCGAGGGGAGCCAGCACCCTGCAGAACATCACTTGTCCTTTGGCAACACCAAGATTATGAGTCAACCAACTTCAGAACATGTCTTCCTGCAGCAGAGCTCACACATCCAGTGCAGGCCCAGCAAAATGAGGCTGGCCTCATAAAAGGCCAAACCACATCACTGTGTTCTTGCACAGAATGATTTGTCAGTGCATTTGTCAGCAAAATGGGCTGGAATCCGCAAGAAATGGATTTAAAAAAAAGGCAGAAGGACTAACTAGCCCTTCAGGGACCATGCTGCCTTGGGAGTGTGAACCGCATCCAGCCGGAGCCAAAAAATAGAAAAATAAATAAATAATCACACCCAAACCATTTCAATGACAAGGCCACAGTACTAAAAGTGCTAAAACACACCAAATCTGAATTAAAATGAACCAGAAAAAGGCCAGCAATTCATGGGATAAATTCAGTGTTTACAAACCCTGCGTCTCATGGGTTTCCAAACTTAGAGGTCGGGACCCCCCCCGAGATAAATCTGAGGGGTCATGAAATGATTAAAAAGACAGAAAGAGGTTTCACAAGCCAAAAATATTCACTCTCGAGTTGAGTTCAAGCTAAAAAAAAAAAAAAAAAGTTGTTATAACCCATGCAGACAATTCACCATTTAGAAGAATAGTTCAATTTTTAAGTACCTAAAATACCGAGTTTCCTCAGACAACCAAGTGTTAAATGTCCCCAGTTAAGGCTCTGCTCACAGAGATAAAAAGCTTAAATTGTCAACCCAGTGTATTAACATGAGTTATGAGTGTTTGCATTTGTTCCTTAAATACTGACTTTTACACCATGTTTACCTAAACTTTATGGGCCATCCTGAAATAGCACCTTAAAAAAGAAAAACAACTGATTTATTAAAATTAAATGTGTTTAAGAAGCACAGGGCTGAGGGGTTCATTCTAATTTTTCATAGCTGAGTGGTTTATGACAACAGAATCCCTCACAGACATGAATGCAAATTAAAAACACCATCATGAAAACGATGGCAGGAATTACAAATCACAAAACGCTCCCTGCTGGGCTTTGACAGTTTAATTCTCAATGTTTTAATCAGAAGACTGTCCTGGTCTGACTCTGGCTACTTGATTTGGTCTCATGTTTTCCTATGTATCCGTTCAAATCAGGTCAATTGCTCAGTTTTTCTTCTCGTATTTGACACTTTTTTGTGGCCAGCAATGATCAGAACCCGCCCACGTTTAAAAGCGAAACAAACAAAAAAAAACACCGGATCTTTACTTGAGGGGAAAGAGAAATGCTTGAAATTACAAGGCCTAATTTTTTTTTATTTTTTTTTGTAATTTCTTTGCTAATGATGAAAACCGGCCATGCATGGGCTAAGTGAGCAGCTCCACATATGGTGCTGCAGCCATGAGGAATGTCAGTTTTAGTGAGCAGCAAATCCAGTGTGTGCCCACATCCATCCTGCAGGACAGACGCTGCTTTAACAAAATCTGGACGAAAGAAATTAAAAAAAAAAAAAAGTTCGGGGGGGGGGGGCTTGCTGGTTTGATGCCTGTTCAAAACGATTCTGATAAAGTAGGAGATGATGTTTGGTTTGAGCTAAAGCCGACATTTATTTCCTGATTGAGCTTTTACTGATGGAATGTCTGTATCTAAGATTTTATTGTTTCATTTTATGGGCATTGCCCGGATTTAGTTTCATCCTGCAGAACCATAAATAAATCTGCTAAAAATGAATGAGGCGCACACAACTCAAGGTCTTCCAGAATAATCCATCCAGCCTTTGCCTGGCAGTAAATGCTCTTTATTGCAAAGTGACAAAAGACGGTTGGAGCTGATTCGCCAACAAAAACCGGAGTTTCAGTCAATTCAGAGGATAATACATCACCGTCCTGTCTGCCCTGTTAAATGACCAGTGATCAAGCAAAATGCACTCAGGTCCACAGAAAGACGAAAGATGGACGAGGCAGATATTTCGCTCCAGTGGCCACATTTGTAACTGCATGTCGCACGATGCTTATCAAAACAAATTCTACATTTATTATTACTCACCAAAACATACTGTTTGTATTCTCGAGACCTGACAAACTATGAAAGTCATTTTGTTTGTCATAAAACATGGTATGGTACCAGTTGACAGAGAACCGTGTCTCCTGTCATGAATGTGTGTCCTTGTACATGTAGACAAGATGCTAACAAAGTTAGGACCCACTACTAAAAGCATGGCTCCATAGGGCCTCATTAATGGATGGATTACTGACAGGGCCCATCGGGCACAGGGGCCCTTTTCTTCTGAATTTTAGCACCAATCCACTTAACTTAGACATGACTTCCTCCTTGTCTATCACTAAACTGCACCATACACATCATCCATCCGAAATTTCACACACTCTTACATTAGGATATTCCCAGAATGGTTCAGGATTTTCTCGCGCTGTTTTGGTCCTATAGATTTTGATTAATATATCCATAAATCTAAGCACACCACTACATTCCCTTTTCAGCACCTACAGGGTTTGTGAAACCTGAAAAATAACTTTATATTAAGTTCTGCATGTTGATTCCTCATCTTTAAACCCAAGATTTACCATTTAAACCAACATGTCCTCATTTTCAGGTTATTCCACCTCACCTACTCATGCTTTTAAACACATCTGGTCCTCACAAGTATAGAACAAGACCGCATGAGCTCTTTGCATACAGTATGCAGACACTCAAATACACACCCTCATGCAAATAGTGACACTTCCAGTATATTCAGGGCATCAAGGCTTCAGTCCTACTGACACCCAGGGGAACTTGTGTCCTTTGTCAAAGCAACTGGTTCTGCCGCACTGGCAGCTTCAGCTAGGAGGCAGCCAGTGTGTGTGTGTGTGTGTGTGTGTGTGTGTGTGTGTGTGTGTGTGTGTCTGTGTGTGAGAGAGAGAGTGTATATACACAACAGACACAGTATGAGAGAGAGAAAGAGAGAGAAATCACTGCATGTGTTCTGCGGGATCGTATCGAACTGTAAAACCACTTACAGTCATACTCGCGCTGTTTGATTGACAGCTGATCTCCAGCAACGGTGCAGCAAAAGACCTTAGCAACAAGGACATGGAACAAGACGTATCGGCACTTGATCGGTCATCTTGGAAAAAAGGCAAATTTTCCCAGAAGGAAATGTAGCCAAAAAAAAAAAAAAAGAAAAAGGATGATCGCTTCATGTCTGAAACCTCCACATGCATTTATAAAAACGCTATGGGTTAAAACCTGGGTCCATTCTGGCCCCTACCAGCTTTTATTACAATTTTATTGTACATCCATCTATTACATCTTTCATATTTCAGCTGGAGGATGGGAGTCAATTTTTGTTGCACTCTCCCTTTCCTCTCGTTTGCTTTGTTCGCTCGCCAATTCTCATTTCTTTCATCAGTCGGAAACGGGATCCTGGCGAACCGGCTCCATTAGAGCAGCTGAAGTAAGACACTGAAACCTTTGTGAGTCATGCCCACAAAACTCAACGACGCCCATAATTCTTTCAGTGTCGTAGTTGTAATCTCCACTGTCTAAAGACTTCTACAGTGTTCGGGAACCTGCTGTCCTGCTGTCCTCACCGGCATTTCTGAGCTAGCACTTTCCCCGTCGACTTGCTTTAGCTGTGGCAAATAGACCACAAACTTTAAGGGCTTATGGGAAATGGCGTTTGTAAAAGGGCCCCTAAAACAAGTAAACACTGGATAAACAATGACATTATATTGTTTTTCCATAAACTTCCAGCCCTGTCTAAACATGCCGAGCGAGCCACCGGACATGCTGTCAAGTACGTTTATGTTCTGAGGCTGGATTTTAAATGTCAGAAGGATTCTGAATGAGGTGTCCTTACTTCTGGAACAAAAAAACCCACTCGCGCTGGTTCATATAATGTTATAATCATTAAAAACAGCTGGACACAGAACAGACATAGTACAAATAAATAAATAGTGGAATCTGGATGCAAACAGTAGCTTTCTGATGTCAGAGGTCACATGGTTTGCATTTCTTTCAGGACAGTATCTGTATTTTTAGTGTTCTTATTTGCGGTCATTGTTAGCTCAGCACCCTGAGGCCTGCTACTCGGGGCCAGCGAGGTCGTCTTGAGTGTTTCTGTGCCACGGGCCCTCTAAC
The DNA here is from genome assembly GCA_016859345.1 of Istiophorus platypterus. NCBI lineage: Eukaryota > Metazoa > Chordata > Actinopteri > Istiophoriformes > Istiophoridae > Istiophorus > Istiophorus platypterus. The sequence continues at coordinate 11,387,542 of CM029131.1, read as the reverse complement.
TTTGCTTGTGTCAAAAAAAAAAAAAAAAAAAAACAACTGTCCTTCCGAGGTTCGGCGTTCCTCCTCCATGTGTGTCTCATCTCCAGCCCCTGGCATGGTCAGGTCCAATTTCTATCACCGCGCTCTTTGGATGGTCTAAGGAAGTAGTTTGCCCTGCCTCTGCAATGCACCAGTCACCCATTCCTCCATATATCCGTTCATCCATTCACCGACCTCCCATTCGTCCACCTATACATCCATCTGTCTGTCGATTCATCCATCATAAGTCCTCCGTGTTGCAAATCATCGCCGTTCCAGATGTGTATTCTTGCACTGCCTGCCCTGCGGTTACCACAACCCATAATCCCCTGGCTCGTATCGCTGCGGTCCATCACATGGTTGCCCTGCTCATCACCCTCATCTGATTTCACTGCTGTTCGTGCCCCGCATCTTAACATGTCGGATCTCATCGGATGGTTCGAGCCTAAATCCTATTGGGATTGTTCCAGGGGAGGCCACGTGTCAATGTATTGTGTTGATTAAAACAGTTTTCAGTCATATAGGGTTTGTGACTCAAAACCAACGTTACCCAGGTAATCGTCCGATTGAAGTAGATGCCTTCAGAAAGATTGTGTCACCTCCAGCACCTCTGAGTGTCTACGTAGGGACAAGACATACTACGATTATGCCACAATATAAATAAAACCTTTTGCGTCATTAAGGCTGCACAGGTCAGGATTTTAACAAACTGCAGCAGATTCACCAGCATGAATTACAAACTGGGGCCTCAAATGAACAGAGCATCCATGCTCTTTGTTGGTAAAAGAATCGTATTGTTTGACAACAGGAAACGAGTATGAGCAGTCTCTCAGTTCAGGTATGCAAGTTTACAGAGGTCACCTCATGGTATCATTCAAAGCTGCAAATGTGTTGCCAAGGTTGCAGCTTCTCCAATGCCTGTTGTCCTCAGCTACATATGTAGTTGTGTTAAAAATGATGGCACCATCATCTTAATGAATGTAGAAGAGAATGTCAACAGATGCAAAACCATTAAGAGAGGTGTGGGGAATAAAGGTGGTAAGAATTAGGGCAGGTTAGAGCAGTAACCTCACATCTACATTTATACCGGAGATAAAAGATTCTTCTTGTGTTGGTTTCATTTTGATGAAGCTAAGTTACATATTCTTTCTATTTTAGCTCCGTTTTTGGTCTCTACTGACTCCTGAGGGAAATATCTCGCTCTTAATGTTGTTGATGCTCAGACCTATTTAGCTTTTTCATTATTTCAGCTCTGAGTCATTCCTTGCCATGCAGGTAGTGTCCGCTTTGCTTGTCTGACCTACAGTGGGTTTGCAGGAAACAGCCAACTAGGGTCCTTCACGATAGCTTGAGAGGAATGTTCAACAGCAGAAATATTGCTCGATATTGGTTTGAAGACCATAAATAAAACCATAGACCTTCTTTAAATAGCTTCCCTAGAGAGGTGGGGTCAAACCCAGAGGTAGATGGCGTAAACTATTACTCAGTCTGTTTTTAAAAACGTTGCAGTAGCTATTAAAAAGAAGAGAGGGATGGCTTTCAGTGGAATACGTTTGACCTGACTAGTTTGCTTTGATATTTTATGCACCCTGATGTTAGATATATTGACAATACATTTAGATGATGAGAAAAGCTTAGGCTCCACGAAAGGGTGAGGACTTAGTAAACGATCAAATGTTAAAAATAAAAAACAGAAGGATTATCGGGTTTTTTGTATCTGATCAAATCTAAGGGCAGTCCTGCTTGTCAAGTTAGAGCCAACAGCTGTAGTTTGGACAATTCTCCTTTAAAGATGCTGTTGAGTCAGGCTGTTCCTGCATTTTTTTCCCTTGGGGCTTTTGTTTTTTCTCAAGAGGATGCTCATTTAAAGAAAATAGAAAGTGATCTGCAGTGTCGGAGTCAAGACTTGACTTTGAGAGTTTGAACTAATTTCTCAGCTTTCAAAATGTTATTTCACAACTTTTAGTAGACCCATTTTGTATTTTGTTTTTTTTAATACTTTACAGGAAATCAAGGTTAATATTTCATTTACCCCCTTCAGAAGACAGCTTGTTGGATTAATCTGGGAAATACAGCATCCCTCTATGACTAAGTGTTATGTCCTCATCAATGTGTAATGTGTTTTTCCCTGCGTGTGACAAACTAAGCCAGGCTGCAAACTAAACTTTTCTCACAAACAAATGTTATTGCATATTGAATCATGCATCTATGTGGTACAGTATTGTATTTATTTATTTTTTTTATCACTAACAAAGCAAGAACACAGCGTTTTGAGCCCAGAGGAGTCGAATACAGTCGAAGTTCCTCACCAAACGGAAGTTTATTCATCATCGGTTTTTGCCAGGGGGCAATGTGGACCCATTACTGGCTGCATTGACCACATCAGTGGAGAGGGTCAGGCGATATTTTCCATTAGGAGCATGGAGTCGCTTTGTGTGGAGCAGCTTTAGAGTTATGGACACAGGCTTTTAGAGCATGCTGAACACTTATGGGAGGTTTATTGTTCCCAAGACACAAGAGTGCTCCAGTTATGGCTATAGGGGATAAACTCTGAACATAAAAAAGGAAGGTTAGACATTATAAAATGAAAAAGGGTTCAAAAGGGCCCCTATGTTTCTTTTTGGATTATAGTTATCTATATTTAAGTACAGTTTTGTGTTTATTTTACATTCCTTTTACAATCTGCTTTTACATTAATTCCCCCCTTCATACTGCATTATAGTAAGAATTCCCAAATCTTTGTTTGTGTAGAGTCATATGGATCCTTTTTTTCCTTTTAAATGTTTTGAAAAATTGTTTTAGTTTCAGGATTTATGCCAGAAAATGGGAGTTTTCCTCCAAGAAATGGATATTTGAAGTGCCACAATGCATCTATGAATTTTAAGCTATGCTTGTGGCTCCATGGACGGCAAATTAGGTTTTCCTGTCAGCTGGTCAGCCAGCTTGTTCCAGAATGATATACCTCAACAGCTATTGGAGGGGGAACTGTTATATTATTTTGTACAGACATGACGCCCAGAGGAGGAATCCTAAACGCTTTTGTTATCCACTGACTTTTCCTCTACCGCCATCATGACGTGTACATTTTTGGATTTAGTGGCACATATGTACAACTACTGGATGAATTGCAATGAAATACTGATATAACATTCATATTTATGTTCTCCACAGGATGAATTACAATAACCTTGTATGAACTAGTTCCTTTCTGGTATAACCCAGCTATTAGACATGAGACATTCCTTTTGGAAGCTTCCAAGGTTTTCCCTCATAGCTGTAATCTGTTGAACCCCCTAAAACTTTCTCTGAGATCATTTGCTTTTTTGGTTTCTGTTGCTTTTGGTATGAGTTGCTAAAAGCAAATCAAAATGAGAAGGCTAATGTACAATAGCAGCTGCCAAATAAATACCATCATTTTAGAGATTAAAGCAGCCGGGCTCCAGGAACAAATTCACTGAAGATAAAAGATTAAACTTTCTGACATTTCATTAAAAGGCAAACTTGTAGAATGTCTGATCTTGTCTATTACCTGTTTTGTTTTTCTGTCTTTTCTTTTTTCTAATTTTTTTTCATCACTTATCTGTTGAATATAGAATGATGAGCAGTGGTAGCATGATTGCAGAAGCAAGTTTTTGCCCAAAGCGGTTAAATTTTTTTTCTACAGGACACACGATGATGAAGGAAAATGAACAAGACCAACCCCTGTCTATCGAAAATCACTACTCATCTAATATGTCATTTCCTTTAGACAAAACAGAGATTGTTATGCTGCAGAATGGGTGAAATGCTTCAGTGTTTTATGTATTAGAGTACTTAGCATTGCTGTTGCTTAGCTGGAACATAATCTTCGACAAGACTGCCAGGATAGCAAGTGATCACTGACTTCAAAACACAAAACACTGAATTTTAGTAGCGTACAAGTTAACTTATTGCAACAGATGTAGATACAAAACAGCAGAAGGCCCAGACCTGTGCCTGGATGTACACAAAAGTTTCAATTACAAAATCATGAGGTAATTCATTATTGTCATTATCAGAACATAAACATTGTTATAAATTGTTTTTGTACTGATACCCTCTAAGCTGGCTGGCTATGGTCCAGTTATCTAAGAGAGAGTGGTTACATGCCGTTGGTTACTCTTGGAAAACCAGCATTGATTCCAGGGGAAAGTGTGGCAGAAATAGCTCAAAGTCAATTTGTCAGCTCTCCTACTTTTCCTCCTTTTACACCCTTTAAAATTCAATTTTCAATGACTTTTAATTTTTAAGTTACTCTAACCTTTGCTTTATTCCTTTCTGGTTATACTGTTTTCCATTTAATTGGAACTGTGTAGAGACAAATGTGAGAATAAAGTCGTGAAATTAATGTTTTATTCCTCAAAAATTAACCTTTTGTAAAACCTAGTATTCTTTGAGTTTGCAATAGATTTTTCCCAGATTCTAAGACTTTTGATCTATAAGTAACTAAATATTTTAAGCTCAATAACCACTGGGAATTTTCATACACTTTCGTCATAGGACATCCATACTAATTTTGGCCTTTTATGTATTTTTTCACTGACTTTATTCTGACAGTGAAAAAAGCCAGAAGATGAGAGAAGTCACAAATGGGGAATGACAATCAACTGGATGCGAACCAGGGACGTTGCGGTTGATGCTTGGCCCTCTAACCCCTATATTGCATGCCCCCTCCCATGCGTACTAATTAAGTACCATCCAGAAGTTAAGTTTTGTTGCCAAATCACTCATTGCTTATTCCTTTGTGGGGTTAACTCAGTTTACTTTTGTCACCGCTCCCCTGTGCTCGTCAACAATCAGTGAGATTGACTGTCACTGTGATCTCCCGCACTCTCTCCTTCACGCCCTTCTGCCTCCATTAGGACCCTGGCACCCTGATAGGAGACGTGGTTGGCTATGAGGACAAGCCTCGTTCGGGGCGGGGCGGCCTGGGGTCCATCACCTTGCTGGAGGCCATGGGCGGGGGTTTAGTCAACTTATAGGGCCACGGGAGCTTCCCCAGCCCCTAGTGTGCCCATAATCTGCCATCTTGGTCCTAAACTCCCAGGCTGCACCTCCTCTCTCCTGATCAGGAGCTTCCCTACAACTTAACCGGTAAGCCATTTGACCTTTGACCTAAAGAGGGGCATTGTTAAACAGGCCTGAGCAGCAATGCTTGACTACTTCTGTCAAACGGGGTTTATTTTTAGGTCTTAGCCAGATACAGCGGTCTTCATTCATAAATACTGCCAGTTTATTGTGTAGAGAATTATCTATGATTTCCGTTTTTCATTTAGATGGCTCATTATGGCCCCTCTAAGCCATTAATACTTCTCCATAAAATAACTTTTGACAGATTATATGTCATTTCTCAAAGGACTGAGGACAGAACACATTTAGCACTGATGAAGATTAGACTTCACTCAATTATACAAGAATGTTATGTAAACTAGTTTTTTTTTTCCCTTTTTAAATCAAGGGTTACCACCACTGTTGGCTTGGGGTTTTGGAGGCGAGCCAACAATGTCATTCGAATATAAAGCAGATTTCCTCTGACGTGGTGCTCAATTTTTTTTTTTTTTTAACCCAACACACTCCTCTTTTCCCTCTCTTGATTCAATGTGGAGCGAATTTAATGCTCTATTTGTAGTTTATCCCATGGGCCATTTTACAGTCGGGTGGGTAGGTAAAGGCATGGTTATTATTTTGCGTTGCATAGGTACAAGCATTAAAAGCATATTGGGAGCCTCATTACAAAAGCCTTTATTTTTGTTGTCTGATGTAGGACCGGGACTGTGTTTTGCAATGGAGAGCATCTGTGCTGCATGAAAACAATTGACAATGAAGTGAAACATATTCGTCATTGTCTGCATTGCCCCTAATCCAGACAGTGTAGCCCCACTGTTTGCTTTTCCCTCACAGCTCCTTTAAACGTTCTGCTGCTGCTGCTACTGCTGCTGCTTGCCGTCCAACCCTAATAATGACAGATTAAGCCCTGCACAACTGTCCATCTGACATGAGGGCTGGATTTGTGCTGGATTGAAAAATCTGGATGGGATGCCTACAAAGCTCTGTAATTCTACACATACACACTCACAGATAGTCCCAAACACACACGCATGCATGCACGCACACACACACACACACACACACACACACACACACACACACACACACACACACACACACATCCGCACACAGAAGCAGATTAAAAAGCAGAGGAACAGAGAGGCTGTGGAGGATATGCATGTCATGGTGGTGCATTTGTGCACTGCCGGGGTTGTGAGCATATCCGAGTGAGTGCGTTTGGTTTGGCCACCACTTCTTTGAGATGCGTCGAGCCCATAAAGTTTCACAACTGTCCCAGAGTTTTTTTCCCCCTCCTGGCTGTAGGCAACTAAAACACTAGTGCAGCTGTACTTCGGTGTGTTTTTTCAATCTAAGAAAGGCATTATTTCGAACATGTAGGTTATTTTTGTGTTGACTGTTCCAAGAAAAGACACTGATGGTAGCTCGGTGGATTTTCTGGGGTGCTCGACCCTCCCCTGGGACAGATGAGCGCCCCGGAGGCTTCAGTTCTGATTCAGGCCACCTCATCCCTAGACATGCCCCCACGATGCCCGTGTGCCTCACTGGGCATGCCCCCCCCAACCCCTTTTGTTGCAGCCGACAGAGGGGGGGTGCTGGCTGACGGGGCGGTGGGTGATGGTCACCCAGATTACGCCTCATCATACGGCCTATTTACACTTGACACCAAACAGTATGGCAAACAGGGTATTGCACCGTGGCATAAAAAAAAAAAACTGCGCTCATTGAGGATCCCCAGTCAGTTTCTTTCCATCGCATAATTTCGACAAGTGTCACGTGTTCCGCTGGTCGCTCATGTGATCTGGTTGTACGGACCAATAGGGTCGCGCCGTTCGTCCTGGGCAGAGCAAAAGGAAGAGGGGAAAAAAATAATTTTCCCTTTGCGATTTTTAATCTTGCAACGCTGAAAGTGGTCATCATCTACTGTGTCCTGCGCTACATAAAAGGTAAACTCTCTCTTTATGGCTCTTATGTGGAATCATGTGGTAAAGCCTAGGCCAAGGTGTGCTTTAGCATTTTTTCCCAGAATGCTAGTATGGAAATGAATAATTCCTTTTTTCAATTTTTAGCAAAAAAAAAAAAAAAAAAAAAAAGATAACTGAGTCATGAACATGGTGTCTGGACTTGCAAAAGCATCAAAACTTGCATGAAATCCAGGCCAATGCCGAGTTGGGTAATGGCATCAATAATTAATTAACTTGATAACTTACCGACAGTCGAGAATGATCAATATCCTGATAATGAGCTGTGACAACAGTGCGACTTATTGACTCGTTATATAATTCAGTTATTTGAAGTGATTCAAGTTAACATTTTGGGAAGTTACCCCCAGCGCGCCCCAATAAGGTGGTGCCGTCCAGCGCGGAAATACTGTGGTTTTCCCCAGAGAATAGTCAATTTTATGGTCAGTCGATTTTGCTTTTTGGGGAGGGGGGGGGGGGGGTGTCCTGATGATCATTGTTTGGGTGTTCACCGTCTTGGGTTGGATTCAAGCATGAGCGATTTTATTGTTGGAGAATTAGCACTGAATCGAAGTAACATGAAAGAAATTAATGATAACTACAAGAACTGCTGCTTATAGGCTGTTTTATCTATGAAGCCGGACTGACCTTTTTCCACTGGGGGAATTATAACGCAACGTGATGGTCACTGGGATTGATACATCAGTTCCTAGCCCGAGATCATTACTCCAATTATCGTCACGCTGATATTAGTGCCGCTGATGGCCTTATTCTCGGCTAGTCATAGACCAAAAATGTCATTCGTCATTAGCTCAGGAGCTATGCGCCGCGTTTGACTTGAAGTGCGCCTATGAATAACTCCTTTGTTAGGCTTGTGAGATTAACGGTGAAAGTCTCATGGGCTCACAAATTTGTGCTCCTTCTGAGGGGGATGATACTAAAAAAAAAAACAAAAAAAAAGGAGCGGTGACCGAAAAGGGTGTGAGGGGCCCGACGATAACAATCGGCTAAAAGAAAAAAAAAAAAAAAAAAAAAAGGGAAACGGTAGAAAAGGGGCGATGCGCCCTCGACTGCTCGGCGAGGGCTCCGCGCGCGGAAGCCATGACTTTGTGACAAGCAGTGATCTCACATTACAAATTGTGGCAAATCTAAAATGGCCGACTTAACGCTGAGCTTTTAGCACCGCATTCACAGCACAACATGGTGTGCCTGCACTGTAAAGCCTGTTACACTGTGCTCGCTGGAACCCCCCCCCACCTCCCCACCCAACCCCCACCTCCTCCACCCCCCCAAATCACTTGGACTATTTGGAGTGATCACGTAGTACTCTGTGAGGTACTTTTAAAGCTACTCGGTCACAGTTGGTCCCTCGTGTCCTCTCCGCTCGCCGCTCTCCCCGAATTGACTGGTTGTGGTGAGGATGTGGTGGCCGCGGTTTTGATTGTGATCTGGGCTGAGCTATCAGGATGCCGGGCTGCTGATGTGGGCTGACAGCTCTTGAGAGCACTGTCATAGCGGCGTATAGGAAGGCCGATTGGGCGGACGCCCCCCCACTCCGCCGCGCCGCATACAACAAAAGCCTGCGCCAGACGAGACAAGGGCTGCTCATATACCAGTAAACTGAGGGCGAAAAAACCTCAGGACTCAGTGCAACTCTTCTCCGTTTCTTCTACTTGATCTGCCTGCAGTTACCATTTCTGACAGGAGCGACCCATCGCCAGCAATTATTTACCCCCCCCCCATTGCTCAGAGTCTTGATTCCTGTTGCTTTTCCCGTCACAGACTTTGTGTCTAAGAGGTTGTTTTTTTTTCCCCTCTCTCTCTCTCTCCAAATGTGAGATAAAAGCGCCAATCGGTCCTAGAGGCAAGACCTTTCCCTCAACCCAGAGCTGAGGTGCTTCAACAGATCCCGTGTAAACATACGGATCAACCAGGTCACCCCCTGTGCCCCCCCCCCCACTGCTGCCCTATATGCACGCTAATTTTCCTTTTTCTACCCCCTAATTAGAGCAAAAAACATGTATGGCAGCCCAGTCGTGGGCTGACATATTGGCTGCATTACAAGCGCACCTTTTCTTTTGGTTGAGCAGATTAACTACCAGACCTGCAGCTGCATACATCTGCAGTCTAATTCTGCTCTGCAGCTCGCGGTCCCAAGTCTTCTGCTCTGTTGCTCCTTTATCATTAAATGTTAGAACTCATAACAAACGAGGGCAAGAATCCTTTCTGCAATGGGAATTTCCGATGCAATAAAACAGTAAAATAGACTTAATATCATATGAAAGCATTGGACGACACGGATAGAATATGGCAGAGCTGCAACTAACAAGTATTTTCATTGTTATTCGATTTGATCTTTTGTTTGGTTTTAGGAAATTTAGACGAGAATCGTTTGCCGTTTTCTGACATTTCATAAAGCTCAGGCTGATTTCATCAAACGTCATCAAATCCTCACACTGGAGAAGCCACATTGGTAATTTTTCTGTCAATTGACAAATGGTTCCAGCTCTACATCTCGGGTCGATCCCAAGAGGAGCTACGAGTGCCTGCGTGTTAGTTGTACACCCATGGGAATGTGGGATTTTTGTCTGCTCAGAAACAGTGACGACTATTAAAAATCTACCCAAAAAAGTCTTTACTGGTAAATTTAAAGAATATATTAAGTCCTAAAAGGTAGAAACATAAAAACACTGAATTTTTGCTGCCTGTGCTTTGCTCTGAATTGAATCAAAATGCATTCTCCGAAACTCTCTTAGTCACCAGCCTCCTTTTAATAAAACAGCCATTTGCTGACACTAAAAGTAGAACCAATACACATGCCACTTGTATCTTAGGAGGTTAATTAAAGTTTACATGTATCATATTTTTGAATGTGAGAAAAAAAAAAAGCAGGTGTGAGAACGAAACCATCGAAAAAGCTGTAAAGGTCAAAGAGCTGAGATGAGGACATGTCCTCCCACAGCTTCTGAAATACAGATAAACTTAGTCTGGGATTCATCAGGACTATTTCTAAGAGCAAGTCTGCTTAGGACAGGCTTAGCTCCACGTGTAAACATCACAGAAGAAGTTATATCCAGGACAGTTTTGACCGAAACGCATGGCAACAGGAAACACCTAGAATCTAACTGACACACACTTTACATACGTATATAAAAAAAAAAAAAGAATGCACACTTTCAAGCTGAGGATGCTGAAGAGACAAGCAGCCAAGAAACCTATTTTCTGTGCTTCTTTTTTTGTTCTTACTGCAAAACTCCAGGAGACAACTCCCTCGCTTTATATTCATAATCTGAAATAATCAAAAATTCTGTGAAAGTGAAACTCTAGCTTCAGCTTCAGCTCGGGCTCTGCGGTGCTGTGATGAAGGGGTTTTATATCAAAAACGTCATAATGACATATCTGTGGAGACGTGGATTAGGACGAACAGATGACAGGAGCTTTGGCCTAGATTAGACGGCCGGCCGTCCATTTAATGATTTTCTTTACAGGATTTCACATGTCTCTTTCTCTCCCTCTCTCTTTCTCTGTTTTTCTGCTGACAGAACCTGCATCTCTGAGTCACTCAGTGATGATTGTGTGGCAACAGATAACTTATTTTAATACAAGTAAACTAATGGCCTTGTATTTATATAGTATAAAGCCAGAATCTTATATGACGAAAATGAAGTAATGATTTTTGGCTCTTAATTTCAGTTTTTTTTGGCTTTGGTTCAACAGTTTTAGTGTCCTATGATGATCTGGTGAGAACACACTGCTTGAATAATTCGATCTTTATTTTAAAATTGGTAACACACAGGACAACCCTCAATTAGCCTTTTATCAAAAATCTAATAATTGGCAATTAAAGTCATCGTCCCCTGATCTGACATGAAAAATGTAAAACATTAATAGAATTACTAATATTCTAAATAAATCTCATTCGTTTTTGGGTTCGATTTGATACGTTTAATATGCCAAGATCATCTAAATTTACCCAGATGAGTATAAAGGTCTGGAGGATTCATTTAATCTTAAAATAGGAAACGTTCAGATGTAGTGATTTAGTGATTATGATCAAAATAAGGCAATGAATATTTGTAGTTTCACTCCACAAACTTGACACGGAGCTTGAGCAGTAAAGGTATTTGCAAATGTCCCTGAATGTCAATTCATGGATAAAATACACAGCTCATACACAGGATGGAGGTGTCTGTGACTTCATCCGCCATTTACTACTTAAAATGCAAAACGTCAACAGCTTTTGAATCGATTACACTACATTTCGTACCAATTTGTGAGGCATTTGATTAGTTTCCTGACCGCACAAGGCTTCAGGTCACATCTAGAATCTGTTAAAATGGCTTAAAAATGAATTCACTTGGACGAAATCACATTTTCTTTCTACCAAAGCCTGCTGTAAGAGAAATGATTCTTATATCTATGATAGTTTTAGGTAAATGTCGCACTTTTCTCATGTTTTAAAAACACTTCCCGGCACTCAAAGAGACACCGGACAGAACGATGGGGACCGTGTCAAAGGGGCCACAGTGACCCGATGGTCACGAAACTGTGCAGCGGCTCTGGAGTTCAGGGAAGAGTCAGAAACGAGTCCAGTTTTATATGACCAGTAATGTAACGAGATGCCGCCATATCTGTGGCCAACCCCAAAGCGTCAGCTTTCATTTATGACCAATAACCCGCAAAAGATCATAGAAATAATCTATTTTGCCAAATTTCTGCCCCTCAAATTCGCTTTTTTGTCCATTTGCAAGATTTTCCCATCGTTCACACACCAGTGGCTCTGGACAAGAGCAGCATCTCCTCCATTGTAGGCAGCACATAAAAGGGGGGCCGGGAGATATAAAGAGATGAGACCTGAGATTCAAGTTCTTCAAGAGCAATGCACAAGTCTTTACTTCAGCAAGCGCCAAGCAGACGCAGGGAGAGATGGGAGGCGGGGGTGGGGTGGAGTGGGGGGGCATTTTGTGCCCTGCGTTGTCCAGCTGAGCGTAAAGCGTGATTAATTCAATAGCCGCCATAGAGAAGGAGGCTAGCAGCACTGCAACACCGAGCGTGACCCACTTTCCCCGTCAGATGTCATGAAAAATTCCCTGCCATCCCTCTCGGAGAAGCGGGAATGAGGAGCACCAACTTCCTGCCTGATTAACAGAAAAACAAGAGGGGAAATACAGAACCGATGCACCTGCAATATTGTTTGAGGTGATGAGTTAGACACAGCCTCAGAGCAGGGACTTAGAGCAAAACGCTGGTTATTTTTCTAAGCTTTCATGAGGATGTTAAATGCAGCTTTTAGGTGTAAGAATTCCACCCCCCCCCCAAAAAAAAAGGCTGGAAGGTTTTAACCCGTTGGGGCAAGTGATTCACGGGGCCTTGACCTAATTCTATTATGCTACAGGACGTATGAGCAAAACACTGTCTGGGGAGGACAACTATTCAAATCGCAGCTCTTCATGCTGACCTGGTTCATCTACGTGGTCCAAAAGACTCGTTTCTGTTGACCTATATCTGTGGTGGGGGATCCCAGTTTCACAGTCTTAATCATGGAGAAGAAGGCTCTTTGAAGATAAAAAAAAAAAACATACATATACAATCTAGATATATATATATATATATATAGAGGCAGTTCATTATTGTGCGAGAGTGGAGAAGGGAGGGAGATCTCTAAAAGTTTGTAAAAAAAAATTGAAACATAGTCAAAGATGTTATCTATTAACTTTCAAAAAGAAATATTGAGAAGTTGCTTCTTTGACCTTCAAAAAATAACTCAGTTTGTAGTCTTGAGAGGGGACGAGTACTGTGCCACCCATCGTCAACATTAGCTTCAATCCCTTCGTCAATCTTGGTAGTTTTTTTTTTTCCCCCCTACTGCCACCCCTCCCTCCCTCCCTCCCTCCCTCCCGCCCCTGGAGAGGACCTGCACCGCTGGCTTGGGTCTTAAACCCGGATTAAGGCTTTTTATGTAATCTGGTCTCCTCTGGGAGATTGGAGGGACAGCTGGCGACAGAATCCCTGTCCTTATCTGTCGAACCTCCCTTGGCCTCCGATCAACGCATGCCTCAGCTCGGTCCCTGCACGCTGCCTGGATTAGAGGAGGGGCGGCGGTGGCAGTGGCGGTGGCAGTGGCCTCTGGAGCCAGGAACTATTCATTTTCAACATAAGTGTGGGTCTGGTTCGGGAACACAAACACTTGGAACAACACACAGTTTGTTATATCAACATATCAACAAAAGCTTAGATGATTAATCACTTAATAAATTAGTTGAATGACAGGAAATTAATCAGAAACTGTCTTGATATATTTAATCAACCAGAGTCCAGGTGAATTTTTGGTTAATTTTGGCAGTTTCCGGTGCCCTCGCTCGGGCCACACCCATCTTCGAACTCTGTCTTTTCATTTCAACCACACCTGTAAAGTTTCATGACTGCGGCTTTACGTGTGCTGCGACGATCGTTGTGACGCTATCGCGTTGACAAAATCTGACGAGAGACCGACACACACCTGACAAATTACTAAAAACTGCCCCTATGGTGGTTCCCGCTGGAGTAGGCCATGACACACACACACACACACACACAACCACCATGTCAAAACAATACTAGCCATGCTGTCGCAAATAATGTGGTTTTACTATTAAACACACACAAATACAGCAGGAAAGTGTAAAGAATATAAACTACCTAAATAATCTAACGGAATCTATTTACATGTAAAGTAATTTTATCACAACTTCATTTAAAACTTAAATAATTTACATCTATGTTGCCTTAAATGATAAGATTAAAAATAGGAGGAATAAGACAAAAGTAGACATGTGAGGGGTTTTAGACAATTCTTCAGTATTTTTTCACTATTTTCTGATATTTCATCAATAAAACAATCAGTTACTCAAGAGAATAATCTTCAGAATAGTAGGTGATGAGAACCCATCACTGTTTGCAAATTTAAAAAACTATTCAGATAGATGCACAAATGTTGACATTAAGACAAATTTAAAGTTTCTTTGTGGAATCATTCTTTATCTGTTAAGTGTCTTATCTACATGAAGATGTTGGTAAAGGTTTGCTTTCATTTCTTGCTTCTATAATCACTAACAAGTCAACAATTTTCATCCACCTCAGGGATGCTGTAGCCTGCCTGCTTGGTCAAGTGCTTCTTCTCTGGACAGATTTTACATTTAGAGCTGAAGCTATTAATCGACAGAGAAAATGAATGACTACTTAGATAACAACAAATTCCTTCAGTCATTTTTGAAACTAATTTTCACATTGAAGCTTCTTCTGTGAGAGTTTATTGCTCATCTCTTCTAAGAGAAAAGACATGACCTCTGAAAAACTCTGGGAAATTATAATTTGGGCATTCTTTCATGGACAGAATTAATTATCCATCATTCCAGAAAATATTCACTAAAGAAAACTAAATCAGCACTATTTATATTTAAGTAAAACTTGGGTTTATTGAAGCCTCTTGCAGAAAATGAAGACCCTGAAACTCTTCTGCTTTTGCTCTATGATGCATTAGACCCCGGAAAGAGTTCACACCCTCTAACACTTATATCTGAAGTGGCTGGAAGAAAACTGACCATCTACTGCATCTCCTCATGTTAACTTGTCGCTCTGCAGAGGCGCAAGGGCCAAAAAGACTAAATTCAACAACACAAGAGGGAAGAGAACAACTTCATTTTAGTGATTAATGTGTCAGAAAAGGAAGCTATTCATAAACTCGTGTCAGATTTTGTCCTGTAGCTCTAAGCAGTAAATGTCATGGCTGAAAATGTTAGGCACCGTGTTTTACGTTATAAAAGCTTTTACTGGATGTTCTCTTGTCTGATGACGCAGCAGCAGCACTTTCATCAGTTGTACCTGCACAATCCAAATGTTTGAACTATCATCACCTGTCTCCCAGCCCCGCCTCCCCAACCTGAAGCACCTACCCTTTCAAGTTCGTGCTTTCAATGACACGACTCAGGCTTTAGACGTCTGACTTTTTCATCACGACACAGCTGGATTGTAAAACGAGCTGCCTGTCGACTCCCTCGCTCCCGATTGAATGTACACAGCTGCTCGTGTTTTCATTTTGTGCTCAATGACGACTTGAGAACTACGTTCATAAAATCTCATTTCTTTTCAATCAGGGGAAAAAAAAAAACAAAAAAACTGCCAAGACCACAGCTGCAAATTAGCAATTACAAGGAAAAGAAGTGCTAAATGAGATTAAAATATTTATGCATATTTAATTTGACACCCCCCTCCCGTTTCAACATGGCAAC
Organism: Istiophorus platypterus; assembly: GCA_016859345.1. Taxonomy (NCBI): domain Eukaryota; kingdom Metazoa; phylum Chordata; class Actinopteri; order Istiophoriformes; family Istiophoridae; genus Istiophorus; species Istiophorus platypterus. Next base: position 11,372,211 of record CM029131.1, on the reverse strand, counting down.
AATGACTGATTGGCAGACAGAGACATTATCCGTCTATTCAGTCAAGGTCAAGTGCTCCAGGAGCTTTTCTGTCCACATCTCATCTTTTAGCAGGCTGCCATGTAGATACATAAAAAAGGGGGAAAACCACAAAAAAAACAACAACTCATGTTTAGTTATGTTCCATTCCTTATACTTATTTTATCAAACTCAAAATACAGACAAGTACAGCTTAGCATTAGGTGTTGAAGGTTTAATGTGCTTTTTGAGCCAAATAGTCTGAAATATCAGCTAAATCTTCAGTTTGTTTTACCGTTTTTTATAATTTTATAATTACTTGCATCTCCATTTTCTTGTTACAGAACAAAAATTGGAAATATTTCGAAAACCCCCAGTTTTTGGGCCAATTTACAAATTTATCTTAACCTGTTTCCATCTACCAACAGCTGATTTAATCGCAATCTGTTATGATATAATTTATGTATTCCATTTATTTTATGTATAATTTGGTATCATTCACATTTTGTGATTTGTCATCATCTAGAGCCATCAACTAATAGAATAAAAGCCTATTAAGTGTCAAGATATTTCCAATTCATTTACATTTTAAAAACAAGTTTCCAATGTGCTGTGTGTTTCATTTTATTTCTTTTTTAAACCAGATTATAATCCTCCAGCTCTGACAGCAGTGCACTGGTGCTCAGACCCCCTGTCAGGGCGTCAGAGCACAGGCTGCAGCGCCCTCTTGTGTTCGCGTTGAGGTCTAGGCTCATTACATCACTTGTCAGGCAGAATTTAGAGGGGCTCCAGCTGAGGCGGGCTTGATAAAAATAAATATGGCGCTCCATGTTCAATGGCTCATCTCGTGACTGAAGAGACATATGCTGACCTACATTTCAGTGGCTTTTATTGCAGACGGCTGAGAACTGCATCGGGCGGGAAAACGCAGCTCTTTTTTTTTTCCCCCCCAGAGACTATTGTAGATAATCATTATTATAGTAATTACAATATCGTCTTCTTCCCCTTGGGGCAAAAATGAGATGCTGCGCCCCTGTTAACCCCTTTTCCTCCCTCTCTCTGTGCTGTGTGTTCAGTGATTCTCTTTACTAAAATATTTCCAGGCCTAAAAGAAGACCCACATTAAAATTTCTTTTGCAATGACCAATACCGACAATTTGTTTAGTCACAACAGCAGCTTATTCCTTTGAGCCACAGAGCTTCATTGTTCATTGAGCTTCAAAGACTATTAAAAATAACACATCAGGTGTGACATGTTCCTTAGTACCATGAACTCACAAACACACTGTAGTTTTTCCTGATTCAGTCTAACACACACTCAACACACTCAACACACACACACACAAAATCCGGATACTCACGACAGCACCAAATGTACTTTAATCTGCCGCTGGAAACTGTCCCCAACAAGTCCAGGTTTTTCTCCAGTTTGAGTAACCTTCCCTAAAAATTACATCCTCCAGCTGTTTTAGGAAATTACTGAGCCCTTTTTTGATTTTTTTTTTTTTTTAAATAGATGAGAGTACTTTCATAATCTGTTTTTTTTTTCCCCTAAAGATTTAGGTCTTCAGTAGGAAGTTATTGGCTTTGGGTTCAGTGCCATAGACAGTGTAGGGAAGTCTGGAAGTATAGAGATGGTCTAACAGATTTTTGTTGACTATTGTGCTTCAGTGGTGAATAGTCCAAAAGGCTCTTTCAATTAATTTGGCACAAACTACACATCAAACTGGGAGTACAATCCTCTTGTTTGTATTTCAGCCTTATGTTAATACCTTTTTCTTCCATTTTTATAACAGGAAACTTTTTATTTGCCCTTTTTCTCCAGCGGTTCTTCACTTGAAAGTGATTCATTTTCAAGTGACATGTGAATAGAGATCAGCTTAGATTGAATTTTCAATTAGTGAAAAGTTCATGTTTTGTTTTTGTATTAGAGTTGGGCAGTTTGTATCCCACTTGTCGTCACCCAGAAGCTGAATACCAACATTAAACTAACAAAATGAAGTACCACACTGTATTTTAATCACTGACTTGCAATTTTTCATAACTCAAACCAACTAAAAAGCCTTGGTCTTGGTCCGAATCTACAGCCAGTAGAAAATACATTGGCCCCTGCTCGGCTTGATCTCTCCAGGTGTAAATTTATTTATCTATTTATAATCTGATAGGTGACCGGTTGGCTGACTCCACCATCACACTCGCGTTGGCCCTTGAACTCCTCTCTCACGTGACCACGCCCCTCATTCCTCCACATCCAATCCCGACATGGAGCCCATCAAGGTCCAATCAGAAGGTGGACTGAACGTGACCCTCACCATCAGGCTGCTGATGCACGGCAAGGTAAAAAAAAAAACAAAAAACAAAAAAACAAAAAAAACACCACCACTACAAAAACAGTTCTTGGCAATAAATTGAATTTCCTATTCGATAACTTTCTTCAATTACTGTAACTGTCAAAAGAAAATAGCTGATTTCAAGTGGTCCCTGGGGCAAAAATAGACCTAACAATGTTTTTTTTTTTGTATGTGTGCATTTCTGCAGGAGGTTGGAAGCATCATAGGAAAGGTATTTATCAACACCACAACAAGCAGAGCATGTAAAGCATCATAACGCCTGTAGCAAACACACCAACCATCTCAATATTCTTTTTCTTTGCTTCCAGAAAGGAGAGACGGTGAAGAAAATGCGCGAAGACGTAAGTTAAACTTTTCTGCAAATGTCCTATAATTCTTAACTCTCATAGTAATTGGGTTTTTCTGCTCTTGATCACGTATTGTTTTGTCCTTTTTTTCTTGCCCCTATAGAGTGGTGCCCGTATCAACATCTCAGAGGGGAACTGCCCCGAGCGGATAGTCACCATCACCGGGCCGACAGATGCAATTTTCAAGGCCTTTGCCATGATAGCCTACAAGTTTGAGGAGGTATTAACATGCGCAATCTGACCCAAGTCGCACTTCAGTGAGTTAGCTATGAGTGTGCAACAGGAAGAAAGCATTCACGTCCTTTACTTTAGTAAAAGTAGTATAATTCCTCTAATGCAAGGGAAAGCATCCATTGCAGAAAAACACAACCAATGTCAAAAAAAATCTAAAATTCAAATTATTATAAGGAAAAAGTAGCAAATTCCCATATTTAAGAAGCTGGAACCATGAAATGTTAGATATTATAAAAAAATGATTTAAACAATCTTAATTTCTCATCAATCGATTGATCATTTCAGATCTTTTTGTATATAATGTTATAAAATCTCTTACATCTGTACTTAAGTACTTGAGTAGATGCACCTAGCTACATTCCACCAGTGGCACACTTTGGCATGTGCACTGACTCATTTCCAAATGGAATACAAAGCAGGCCTGGCCCCGTTATGTGGGGCAGAAATGTGCTGATCTAACCTTGTGACACCCTTTGAAAGTGGGCTAGTGTCGTGTTTTGATCTGGGCGCCTTATCAGCACGCAGCGGCCGGAAAAATATTAGTATATGCAGGATATAAGGGTGCTGGAGGATGTGTGCAAATTGGAATAGAGCGTCTATAAATTGGTATTGTTGCTGAAATATTTTAACTGCAATATCATTTTTACTCAGCTTTAAAAGGCGTTTTTTTTGTGCTGTGACATTTTAAACATCCACTGTTTGACAACTAAAGAGTCTTTTATGCAGTTTCTAGCAGAAAAGGTGCACAAAGCCACCAGTTGCTAACAAGCTGTAAAGGACACATTATTTATCTGATAGAACCTGCTCTTATCATCTCCCACAGGACATAATCAACTCCATGAGTAACAGTCCGGCTACCAGTAAACCCCCCGTAACCCTGAGGCTTGTGGTCCCGGCCAGTCAGTGCGGCTCCCTCATCGGCAAAGGAGGCTCCAAAATCAAGGAGATGAGAGAGGTAGAGTATGAAGGGACAGAATTTCTCTATTTGTGACATATCCTGAGCTTACTCTGTTTTTTCCAAGTACCATTTGAATTCAAATGTTACCAGATATAATGTAAATGTTCCATTTTTACAAATTTTGGAAGGATTTCACTGTATAAAACTGGAAATTAAATCACATGTACAATATAATTAATGGTATAAACCACAATATGTTGCAAAAATCATAATTATCCTTCATGCAGTTTTCATATAAGCTTTTAAATTCGTACACTTATTCTTAGTTTCCATTTAAGCTTTAAGTGCTGTATAATCCCCAAAGTGTAAAGCTCAAAGCTGGTCCAGTGTCATTTTTTACTCCGAACTTGATTAAAAAAGGAGGCGGGATCAATAAAAGATGAATGACCGTCTGTGTGTTCCCATGTTTCCTTCTTACCTCCAGTCCACGGGAGCCCAGGTCCAGGTCGCCGGTGACATGCTCCCCAACTCCACCGAGAGAGCAGTGACCATCTCGGGGGCCCCGGAGGCCATCATCCAGTGTGTCAAACAGATATGTGTTGTGATGCTTGAGGTACAGTCTGGAAGGAGGGAAGGGGGAGATATTAAAAAAAAAAAAAAAAAAAAAGGGGAAATGAAGAAAAACATTATAAACATGAGAATATATTAATGATTTAAACTATCATATGGAAGATGCAGTAGTTTGCTTAAAGTTCTAATCCTTAAGATTTCAGTCTTGGTTGATTTGCTGACTCTCCTGTGCATTTTGATATGACATCAAACATCAAACCAGTGTTTTGTTGTGTTTCTTAAGTATATTTGCTGTAATCAGGGGTCCTCAGGTTCCCATATGTTTAATAGGCAAAAATAACAATAAAAATACCTATACAAAACATTCACACAATTATATACAGGCTAGTAATGTGAGTATTATTGCCCCGAAAATCCTAGGGCAACCATCATAGGTCATCATAATGATGATGGGGTTTTTTTTAAAAAAATCCAATGGGCCTCATGCTGAATGACTGCCAACCCTGCCTCTACCAATTAAAAGCTTCTACAAAAGAGACATAATTACTGAATTTAAATGCCTTCAACAGGTATAGAAGAAACATATATGCCATCTATATACAGTCTACTACCAAAGATGAGGTTTGATGTTATGAAAATCTTAAGGATTATAACTTTAACACAGCTACAAGTTATAATTATCATTTCCCTACTGATGCATCTGTTTGATTTTATGTCTTGATTGATTTCTTAAATTTGCAAATCTGCACAGCTGTCCATCACTGTACTGCTGCTAACACATTTCTCTTGTCCATTAGCTTAAAAAAAATAAATTAAAAAAAAATACATATATATAAGAAACTACAGCTCATAAGAGGAAACAGGTGCCCATCTCCTGCAGTGACGTCTACAGAGTCAGCAAAGGAAAATGCAGCAATCCAGAGGCTTGAAAAACAGCAAAATAAAATCACCTCGTGTTGATCTTCTGGGTGAAGTTTTTTTTTTTTTTTTTTTTTTACAGTAAAGCTGATGAATCTGACATTTTTTTAAGCTTGAATCTGCTTATTGGTTAGTACATGATGAGAGGCTGTCACGCATGCTCTGATGGAGGCTTAATGCCAAAACATGTCAGCAGATTTGTCAGGCCATTGATTGGTGAATAAAACCTGCTGCTACGAGATCAATACACGAGATGCTTATTTTGCTGTTTTTGACCTCTAGAGTTCTGCCTTTTTCTTTTTTTTTTTCCCTTCCCTGGCTCTGTTTTTTTTTTTTTTTTTTGTTGCAAAATATAGACACTGCGGAAACCCGTCGGTACCAGCTTGTAGATCCATGTCGACATTAGGATAAATGCTTTAGATCTAAGGGCTACACACTTTGGAGTTGTCTCTCTTTTTCTCGCACCATTAATTTTAACTATCTGCGCAGCCAGTTCTCCAACGGGCCTTCATGATGGCACCGGCCATGGATGCTAGGAGATATGTGACATGACTGTAAGTCTCTAGAACGTGGACTTAAAAAAAAAAAAGATATTTCAAAATACAGTATGTTGAGTCATCATTATCCAGTTGAAAGTGATGTTCCAGGTAAATCCAAGTTTAGTTGTGCACTGAACCACGATTTGGACATTTTATGTCAGCATGAACACACAGTGAAGAGCACTTTTTGTGTGAGTGTCACAGGCTGTCTTCCCTAAGGCACTTGTCCCTTCTGGTCTCACTTTATGCAACTTCTTTCTTTCTCTTTTTTACTATTTTCTTTTCTTTCTTTCTGCTCTAACACTCTCTCCACATCTCACCCCTTCCTCTACCCCCCACCCCACTCTCTCCTCCTTTGCTCTCCTCAGTCCCCACCGAAAGGTGCCACCATCCCCTACCGCCCCAAGCCTGCCTCCACCCCTGTCATTTTTTCAGGTGGCCAGGTAAGAGCAGACCCACTGGGGGCGTCCACAGCCAACCTCAGCCTCTTACTGCAGCACCAGCCACTGCCTGTTAGTGTCGCACCAGGTTTTACTCACTTTACCTCCTGTCCTCACTCTCCCCCCACCTCGCCCCGCCCCTCTCAACTAGCATGAACCCGTCACTGCTGTTTACTCTGCCCTCACTGTCATCCATCACCCCGAGCCACTCGCAGCAGAACTGGGATAAATGACATTAGTGTCCGAATACATCTGGTGTCAGCTCGCGTTATTCTGCATGAGGGGACCCATCAAGGCTTTTGGGAAATTGGCCGACTTACCTAATGATTGATGAGGACATGGACATTGGAAACATCCTCGTGTTCTCCGTCAACAGCACTTCGTGTTAAACCTACATGGGCAAAGACAAGACAACACTGGCTTTAGCTGATAAAATGCCTAAACATCCCTCACACACTGGTGTACTTGCTACTAGAATATTCATTAGTTTACAATTTTGCAGCTTTTTCAACCCACAGCAGGCACCTGGGCAACCATCACAGCATTTTCAAATAAATAAATAAATTGTATATGTATATATATATATATATATATATATATATATATATATATATATACATACATATACACACACACACGTTTGGTGGAGAGGGAAATAAAAAAATCAAACTAAGGATTATAAAAGATGGAGGATAACACAAGGCCAAAAACATTTACCACAATTATCTAAAGCCAGTAAATATCCCCGTTAAACTGATAGGAATCTGGTCACATTATACAGATAAATACTAAAATAGAGACTTAAACTACTAAAACATGACCAACTACACTAAACTGACAAAATTACTTCTGATTAACTTTTTGCCTCCAACCATAACCTTGGTATAAATTCATTTAAAATGCTGAAAATGCTTGCTAACTTACCACCAATAACCTCTTTTGCTTTGGTAGCACAGCTGGATTACAAATCTGTTACGTGACTTGTTTGTTGAGGTAAAATCACTCAGAATGGTGATATTGTCCAACCAGACACTGACAGGAAAGAAACACATAACAGGGAAGCAGGTGTATGGACATGTGGCTCAATCAGGTGATCCAAATAACTTCTGATTAACACCTTGATTAACACCTTGATTAACACCTTGATTAACACCTTGATTAACACCTTGATTGACACCTTGAGTTTACTACTTTTAAGGTTTTTAGAGCTTAAAGTCCACAATTAAAAAAGTTGGAATTCTTGGCATTTCAGTTGATAAATGACTTGATAATCAACTAATCAATTATAGAATAGGTTACAGATTAATTTTCATGTTGTTCATCTGTTAATTGCCCTGGCTCTATATTTGAACATCATTAGCCCACTTCATGTTATAGCAGCAGGATTATCTATTTACCAAAAATAAATGAATAATCAAGAGTCAACTGATACTCTCACCAAAATAACAGGAAAGCTGCTGCTGCTGCTGCCAGAGAAAAAAATTAAATGTTTCCATCAAATTGTATTTGAGCTGAAATTCTCACATGAGGCAAAACAGGGAAAGGTGACTAAATATCTAAATCTGGAGTTGTATTGTTTGTTTCTTAACTTAAACTGACACTGAACTGATTCCATACGGAGACTTGACACGTCATTTTTTTTCCGGCCACAGTGTCGCCACGGCTGCCGTCTCGGCTGATGAAACACAATTTAGCTCAGTTCTGACCTCTGTGGCCCCTATAAACCACAAACCCGACAGGTCAAGTCACATGACTCCTCTCAGGGCCGCTCCTCTGGTTTCCAGCCCCCTACACACCCTCCCCGTCACCTCCCCACTGTCTGCGTTGTCCCTTATTGATTTAGTTCAACTGGATCTGATTGATGAATAGTAGGCCAACATGACAGGGAGTCTATATTGCATGACTTTTTTTGTGATATGCCTAAAAATATACCTAAGAAGAAGGAAAAACATGACTCTATTGAATGCTTAGGTTGTAAAAATGTCAATTATTACACTTTTGACTTAATTTTGTTAAAGCTTCAACCGTTTTACCATGTAGAAATATTGATTTAATACAGTAAGTGTTTTATTTGAAGCCATTATTATTGTGTGCTTGTGATGTAATGAGATAACAATAAGCTCTTCTCCTCATGTTTGCAGGCTTATACCATTCAAGGACAGTACGCCATCCCTCATCCAGATGTGAGTGCTAACCCCCACGAGGCAGTCCACACTGCACCCTCCATAAATCTGTCTCGCTACATCCAAATTTCTCTCTTTGAGTTGCAGGCTCTTCTTACTCTCTTTCAACCCTTATTAATATTAATCGTTAATATTAATACAGCTTTTTTTCTGATATGTAATTCCTATAGCTTCTAATTTTTCTGACTCTTGCCTCCCTGCCCTCGGTTTGGCATTAAACCTCATGGGGCTTGGCCTGGTGGCGGGCGGTTTCCTTTTATTTCAATACGCTATAACTATCAACTTGATGCCTGACACCTGTTTTAAATAAGTATTAAATCCCAGCAAGCATTGTTGTTTTCATTTATATTCCGTTTTTTAAATATCTGTTGACAAAAAGCATTTCATTAAAGATTAGACACAGTAGACAAATAATGGGAAAACAATGAATGAAGTATTTACATGGATTAAAAAAGCCATTTTAAGAGGGTTTTGTTTTTTTTTAAAGCTTGCAGTTTTCAGCTCCTTTACAATGTGACAGTAATTTAACTTTAACAAAAATGTGAATCTACATAATCATATCTTTACTGTGATTAATTAGTCTTATCAAGGAGGTTTCATGTATCCAAACCACATGAAATTAATAGAAACTTAATATATAAATAAATTCTAAGGACATATGTTTTTGGAATATTCTGGAATATGTTGGTCTCACTCATATATCCAAAACCAAGAAAATTTTTGGTCACATGGACAAATGACCATATGTTAAAACCCCTGTCCCCAACAGTATTCGTCCAATTTTAGCTGTCCAAGCTCTTTGCACTGGCCTGTAGTAAGAACGATACCTGGCATTTAAAGTTTTAATGGTGGTGTTTGTTTTCCTGGACCTTTCAAAAAACTAAAAACCCAAGAGCGGAAATGCAAGCTGCGTATTCATCTGCTCTGACATGAGGTGCGATCTTTAGCGTGTTCACCTAACTAGCTGACAACCTACTGTAGTAAACTGGTGGTACTTCCAAAGCCATGGGGCACATGACCCCAGTGAAGGCTAATGTTAGCATCTCTGTCCTGTTTGAAATAACAATCTGAACAAGAACAATCCTCTAGTTCCATGTCTTCCACATGGATTAAAAAAATGCCTGATTGAATGCCTAGCAACTGTAACTAAGGGGGGGGGGGGGCTTACAGACCACTCTATTCACCATCATCCGACCTTCGCCCCAATCTCAGGCCAAGCCCTTTATGAGCTTCGTCTCTTCTTCTGTCCTCTTCTCTCTTTCTCTTGGTCTTCGTCCTTCACCTGTCTGTCTTGTTTCTGCTCCTCGGATCCTCTCTTTACTCTTGTAGCATATCGGACAAACCTGTACCTACGTGTGCATGTGTGCGTGTTTGTGTGTGTGTGTGTTTGTATGTGTGTGTGTGTGTGTGTGAGTGTGTGTGTGTGTGTGTGTGTGTGTGTCCGTGAGAGCAAGTGGGAGTGTGTTTTTAACGATGACCTCATAGCTCTGCTGTCCTCCTCCTTCCCCCCCTCAGCAGTTGAGCAAGCTCCACCAGTTGGCTATGCAGCAAACCCCCTTTACCCCCCTCGGACAGACCACCCCTGCCTTCCCCGGTACGTACCCACCTACACGACGACCCTCTTTACCAAAGCTCCTTCTCTCGTTTTTACCTGTAGACACAAACACATTCTCTTCCTCCTTTTTTTCTCTTTCTCTTCCTTCCTGTCTCTGTCCTTTCTCTTTTTTCTTCTTCTCGTCGTTCTCCTCCTAATGGTCTCTGTGGTGCACTGCCATGCCTTGACATGGCCTGCTGGTGGTCTGCTCTTGTTGATGTTGAGGTTTCTTTTTGGTTTTCCCTTAGCGTCCTTTTTTTTTTTTTTTTTTATTTACGATTCAATGGCCTTAGATTGTTCCCCCCCGTTTTTTTTCCATCTAGAGACTAGAACTCAAACTGCCAGGTGACAGGTGTTTTATAAAGTGTATGTAGGCTCTGCTCAGGGCTGAGCCAGATGTTGCAGTGTCAAAGAAATGATACTGGTCGCTAGACAGGGAATGAAAAAAAACAAAAAACAAAAAACAAACCTCCAGGACTGCACTTCATCTTTGTTAATCGCTCCCAAAATGTGCCAAACTCTATTTTATGTCCTCTCCCTTCCCCTCTCTCTCTCTTTGTCTGCTTCCTGTGTTCAGCAGCAGGTCTGGATGCCAGTAACCAGGCCAGTACTCATGAACTCACCATTCCCAATGATGTGAGTACATTTGTCATATTGTGAAAAATCTCCGCCTGTGACTATGACTTGTCTTTTTTGTTTTGTTTTTGTAATTACAATTTTCCAAGAAGGCGATTTGTTCTAAACAAAACTGCAAACAACGCTGCGTTTCAAAATGAAACACTTCTCAAAAAAAAACAAAAAAAAAAAACTGGCAGGATCCTTTACGACCTCATCACCACAAGATATATAAAGGCAAATTATAGGCAGTCCCGCAGAAATGCCACCACACTTATTCAGCAGTTCCAATCGGCCACTTTGTGCTGATTTGTCTTAGCCACTGCCAACATTATTTTACATTAAAAAGTAAAATACTGTTGAGAGTTAACTTCGTCACAGCAAACCCTTTTAAGAAAATCAACATAGGTTAGTGTGAGATTGCAACCAAAGTCCACAACCAAGTCCAGGTTGACTAATTAAATCAATTATCAGTGGTATTAGACTGAGGAGTTCTTAATTGATTGGTTAAATTATGAATGGGCAAATCCACTCCAAGAGATTGTACTGAAACAAAAAATGGAGGCAACGCACTTATCAAAGCCCAATCTTGAACCACAATGTCAAAAACTGTGGTTTATTATCTCTTAACATGGCTTCCTGCTGAAGTTTCCGGCTATACGATCTGACAGCGGCTCAGCTGCAACTACCGAAATCTCTGTTTCCGAAGCAGAGATGTAAGCACAGACAAAGGCAGCTGGCTGCTTAAAGTGAATGTCCCTAATGGAAAAGACTTGTCTGATGCAAAGAAAAGAGGCGTTAAAGTTGTAGCTGAAAGCTGACGATGACCGCTCGACGACGCATCATGGAGAAACCCGTGTCCCCACCGCGGTCAAATCGAAACGCATGCGACCGTGTCTGCTCTGCGTGATCCGGCCATCCTAAGTCCAACCCCCATTTTCTTCCCAGCTAATAGGCTGCATAATCGGACGCCAGGGAACCAAAATCAACGAGATCCGTCAGATGTCTGGGGCGCAGATCAAAATTGCTAACGCCATGGAAGGGTCATCGGAGCGCCAGATCACCATCACAGGGACCCCCGCCAACATCAGCCTGGCCCAGTACCTCATCAATGCAAGGTCAGAGCTCAGTGGCTGTTGCTCACAGTCTAGTGAGGGAAGGGGCGGAAAGGTTGAAACCCTCTTCCTCCTTGTGAACATTTTTCTTGACGCTGCTAGACATGGATGTTGCTGTTTTGAAATAGTAAAGTGCCCAGTTAGAAGTTTCTTGGTTCGTCATCTACTTGCAAAAGCACCTGTAGCTGGAAACCTCATGTGTATGGACTTATTTTTGCTATTCTTTCTTTTTTTGCCATCCACCATTGTTGTCGTTGCTGTTTTTAAAACCCCAAAAAGCTGACAGTTAAAATGTGCTCTTAAAATAGTGACGTAAACATGAATGTGTAGATGTTTGGTTGTTGGATAGAAATTTAATGCGCAAATTTCCTCTTACTGAAACCATAAACGCCACCATAATCAAGTTTATCAATTGCCTAACCTTAACCTGCAACATATAGTTTGAGATTTTTGGAAATACACTTGCTCAATTTCTTTCCAAGACCTTCACACTTTAGACTGATACCACACTCATATCTGTGGTTTTTCAGAATTTTCCAGTAACAACATAATGTCTGGCAATAGGTTTGAATCGACTCATCTGAGTGTATGATGTCCCATGTGCAATGCCTGCACCATAAATAAGTAAAAACAATAAACAGCTCACTGAAATAGTAAAAGATTGGTTTGTTCTTGCCCTCATGTCCAAATTTGGGGCTAAAATCAGGCAGCTTGAGGGAAAATGAAAAGAAGAGCAATTATGCCTACTCCTCCGATATCCTCCCTCAGGTTCAGAGACGTGGCGGCCATGTGGAACGACCCATCTTCCATGACCACATCCTGAGATCCCTGACTGGCTCCTCCGTTTGGCCCCTTCCAATGACTGACTACCGCAGACAACCCTGATGAAGCCCTTCGGACTCTGGCTCTGGCTCTCCGAAAAAAAAAACCCGGCAACCTTCCCGCCCTGGTTCGAAGTTGTTCGTGCACCAGGGAGGGCCGGGTGCCCACTTTCATTTCCGAGAGCCAAATTAAATATATATATTAAAAATTAAAAAAAAGAATAACAAAAAAGAAATTCTCTGTTGATTAGGTTTTTTAGAGAACTGTTGAAGCATGTTGAATGTTTACTAGGAACAACTTGTGTTACTCTTTCTTCTTTTTCTCTCTATCTATTGCTTTCTCTTTCTCTCTGTCAGTGCTGCGTCATAGAACATCATTTAAAAGTATAAGGAGTACTAGTAAAAGACTGAACATTTTTTTTGTAGAACATAGTTATTTGCATATTACAGCTGCTCAGTGATGCTATCGGCAGAGTGTGTGGTGGGATGTAGCCAAAATGATCAAAATTTTGATAATATATTTTGAAAAGAAAAAAAAATTGGACCGTGCTGCGTTCGTCCTAATTTGCATCTTTGTCCACTTACAAATCCAGTCTCTACCCGTGACTCTTTGCTGCATCACATGACCCTTTTAAGCCAATGGTATCACTCCTAGAGCCTCCCTTCTCATGTTAATTTCCTATATTTACATTGTTGCTTATATTGCATGTGTTCAGTGTTGTATCATTGTGTATTTGAGTATGCCTGTTCAGTGTATGTGTTCCTTCAAATGTTATAATTATATCTCTGTGCTCCTGTTCTTTTCCGCCAACTTTTTTCAGCATTTTTGGCCATTCACGTCTAGTCCTACTCCCTGCCCAGACAAAAAACTTCCCGACATAGCCTCCTATCAACACCGATTATTAGTATATAGATGCATGAATGGGAATTAGTGAAAGATCAGTGGTGACAACACTGACTGAAAATTTTAAATGATTGTTTACTAACTTATTATTATACTACTGTATTTGTTTTGTACAAGGACTATTGTGACGTAGCACATTAGTCGACTACGCGGCGCTCATGCAATAGACTATTCAACACTTTACTCTGGACTGCCTCTGATGTGGGAGGAAATAGTTGGACTAAAAAGCCGAGTTGTTGCGTCCAAACCTTTCGGCTTCCTTCCCTCGTGCCGGAAAGTATTGGCTAGCTAGGCTGCTCGTGAAAGAAAAACATACAAACAAACAAACAAGCAAACAATAAATCATTTCGAGGGAGCCAAAAAAACCAAAACAAAACAAAAACAAAACAAAACAAAAACAAAAACAAAAACAAAAACAAAAACAAAAACAAAAACAAAAACAAAAACAAAAACAAAAACAAAAACAAAAACAAAAACAAAAACAAAAACAAAAACAAAAACAAACAAAAACAAAAACAAAAACAAAAACAAAAACAAAACAAACAAGCAAACAATAAATCATTTCGAGGAGCCAAAAACCAAAACAAAAACAAAAACAAAACAAACAAGCAAACAATAAATCATTTCGAGGAGCCAAAAACCAAAACAAAAACAAAAACAAAAACAAAAACAAAAACAAAAACAAAAACAAAAACAAAAACAAAAACAAAAACAAAAACAAAAACAAAAACAAAAACAAAAACAAAAACAAAAACAAAAACAAAACAAACAAGCAAACAATAAATCATTTCGAGGAGCCAAAAACCAAAACAAAAACAAAAACAAAAACAAAAACAAAAACAAAAACAAAAACAAAAACAAAAACAAAAACAAAAACAAAAACAAAAACAAAAACAAAAACAAAAACAAAAACAAAAACAAAAACAAAAACAAAAACAAAACAAACAAGCAAACAATAAATCATTTCGAGGAGCCAAAAACCAAAACAAAAACAAAAACAAAAACAAAAACAAAAACAAAAACAAAAACAAAAACAAAAACAAAAACAAAAACAAAAACAAAAACAAAACAAACAAGCAAACAATAAATCATTTCGAGGAGCCAAAAACCAAAACAAAAACAAAAACAAAAACAAAAACAAAAACAAAAACAAAAACAAAAACAAAAACAAAAACAAAACAAACAAGCAAACAATAAATCATTTCGAGGAGCCAAAAACCAAAACAAAAACAAAAACAAAAACAAAAACAAAAACAAAAACAAAAACAAAAACAAAAACAAAAACAAAAACAAAAACAAAAACAAAAACAAAAACAAAAACAAAAACAAAAACAAAAACAAAAACAAAAACAAAAACAAAAACAAAAACAAAAACAAAAACAAAAACAAAACAAACAAGCAAACAATAAATCATTTCGAGGAGCCAAAAACCAAAACAAAAACAAAAACAAAAACAAAAACAAAAACAAAAACAAAAACAAAAACAAAAACAAAAACAAAAACAAAAACAAAAACAAAAACAAAAACAAAAACAAAAACAAAAACAAAAACAAAAACAAAAACAAAAACAAAAACAAAAACAAAACAAACAAGCAAACAATAAATCATTTCGAGGAGCCAAAAACCAAAACAAAAACAAAAACAAAAACAAAAACAAAAACAAAAACAAAAACAAAAACAAAAACAAAAACAAAAACAAAAACAAAAACAAAAACAAAAACAAAAACAAAAACAAAAACAAAAACAAAAACAAAAACAAAAACAAAAACAAAAACAAAAACAAAAACAAAAACAAAAACAAAAACAAAAACAAAAACAAAAACAAAAACAAAAACAAAAACAAAAACAAAAACAAAACAAACAAGCAAACAATAAATCATTTCGAGGAGCCAAAAACCAAAACAAAAACAAAAACAAAAACAAAAACAAAAACAAAAACAAAAACAAAAACAAAAACAAAAACAAAAACAAAAACAAAAACAAAAACAAAAACAAAAACAAAAACAAAAACAAAAACAAAAACAAAAACAAAAACAAAAACAAAAACAAAAACAAAAACAAAAACAAAAACAAAAACAAAAACAAAAACAAAAACAAAAACAAAAACAAAAACAAAAACAAAAACAAAAACAAAAACAAAAACAAAAACAAAAACAAAAACAAAAACAAAAACAAAAACAAAAACAAAAACAAAAACAAAAACAAAAACAAAAACAAAAACAAAAACAAAAACAAAAACAAAAACAAAACAAACAAGCAAACAATAAATCATTTCGAGGAGCCAAAAACCAAAACAAAAACAAAAACAAAAACAAAAACAAAAACAAAAACAAAAACAAAAACAAAAACAAAAACAAAAACAAAAACAAAAACAAAAACAAAAACAAAAACAAAAACAAAAACAAAAACAAAAACAAAAACAAAACAAACAAGCAAACAATAAATCATTTCGAGGAGCCAAAAACCAAAACAAAAACAAAAACAAAAACAAAAACAAAAACAAAACAAACAAGCAAACAATAAATCATTTCGAGGAGCCAAAAACCAAAACAAAAACAAAAACAAAAACAAAAACAAAAACAAAAACAAAAACAAAAACAAAAACAAAAACAAAAACAAAAACAAAAACAAAAACAAAAACAAAAACAAAAACAAAAACAAAACAAACAAGCAAACAATAAATCATTTCGAGGAGCCAAAAACCAAATAACAACAACAAAAATACTGAGCGATGCATAGTCGGTGATTATTCTGCAATAATTCTTAAAATTTTTTGACGTGAACTCAAGTAGTAGTGCTAGCATTTGAATTATGGATTTGTGTTTCTCTTTATTTTGAGTTGTCGTAGCTTGTACTTCATTGGGAATATTTGTCAGACGAACAAACTGAGGTTATGTTTTTTCTTTTGGCGACAGTTAGCTAATACCTAAGAGGGAATTCTTTTCAAATTACCCACATACTGTAACACTGGAGAACATCCTCAAGGGTATTATTGCTTTTATACAACAGTAATCAGTGCATGTGTACTATTGAAATGTTTGCTTAAAACGTGGATAATCGATGATTGCTAATGGTTATAAGCGCAGTTGGCACGTGCATTTGAAAAAGTATCGTTGTGTAATATGAATTTGATTGATAAGCCAGAACATTGAGTTGTAAGTGATGGCAGTGTGATTTCAATAACATCAATATTCATGTGTTGCTCAGTGTTTGAAAACTGTATTTCCATTTGTGTATATGCCTGAGTATACTACGACTTTGAAACAAACTGCAACTAATGCAATAATAGGGTGCAATGTGCAATTATTTATTCAGTTATTTAGTTACTAGCATAGATGCAGGAGAGCTGTGTAGCTTGTTGAAAAAATGCTTTTTTTTTGTGGAAATTTTACCACTTTCCACGTGACAGCAACAGCAGGAAAAAAAGAATGACTAGACATGGAGGTTTTTTTGTTTTTTGTTTTTGTTTTTTCAGCTTTTGTTTGTGTGTATTGCAGTTTGGGAAAAAAAAGTGATAGAACTTTGTAACTATTTTCAATTGATTTATTTGCTATGTGCAGATCTATATTAGTTGTGAGTAATTACATAGGTTTTAATTTCAAAGTGTTGGTAAGTATAAAAACAAATAAAGTTTCATTTTTTCTTTCTGTGACTTGTTTTTCTCTGGTTTCTCTTTGCTGCTTCTCACAGAAAATGACCGACCTCGGATTATTTCTATATCATGTGCACACATTAAAGGCTGATGAACCGTGAGGTGGCGAAGCCTGATGTTCGGCATTTTGATAGTTATATAATACAGCTAACTACTGTATGGTATAGTGATTATGGTAATTAGATAATCAACTTTGGATGGGAATCTCATCTATCTTATTTTAAAAGATAGCTTTTTGATTTTGGTGAGACAAATTTTAAAAATCAGATTAAAATAAACATTACAAGTGATGCAATTAAGAGCAGCATTCTTATTGTTTAGGGCAATGGTTGTCAAAGAAGGGTTCAGGGACCTTGTTTCATGGAGGTTATCAACATAATGAGGAAGAACTATCATTTTTTATAATTATTACCATCAACTTTAATTCATTTTTAATTTTCCTAATTGGAGCATGACTAATGAATATTATTGGAATGATAGGTTCCTTTTTCTCCACTTGTACATCTCAAGCCAGAGTACAGATAGTTAATTCAATTAAATTTCATTTATATAGCACCATATCATAACAGAGGTCATCTCCTGGTAATTTTCATATAGAGCAGGTCTAGACTGGACTCTTTATACTTTTAGTTACAGAGACCCAACAATTACCCCATGAGCAAACACTTGGCGACAGTGGCAACGAAAAACTGCCTTTTAACAGGTAGAAATGTTGAAAAGAACCTGGCTCATGGTGGATGGCTGTAGGTGGAGACAGGAGGTGGTCTGCAGTCCTGGATCCAGACTCCGCAGCATCAGAGGCAGAAAAACCTGCAGAAAGCGACAGCAGGAGAGAGGAGAGAGACGACAAAGCATAAAAACTACACGAGAGAGAAGAAGTAAAGTTAATAACAAGAATTTTTGTGATATGAAATCATACAGATGGAGAGGAGGAGAGAGGAGCTCGGTGCATCATGGGAAATTCCCCGGCAGTCAAGGCCTATAGCAGGGGCTGGTAAATAGGGGATGGTCCAAGTTGAGCCTTAGTATAAGCTTTATCAAAAATGTAGTAATTAAGCCAACTCTTAAACATGGAGAGTGTGTCTGCCTCCTGGACACAAACTGGCAGATGGTTCCACAGTAAAGGAACTTGATAACTGAAGGTTCTGCCTCCAGTTCTCCTTTTGAAGACTCTGCATCAGTTTGATACAGAATGTGCCTGATTTTTGCAATGTTACATCAGTGAAAAAGGCAGTTTGTTTTTTTTTTATTTTAAATTTGTTTACTATATGAAGGATTTATCCTTAACGTGTACAAACTGAAATCGATCTGATAAAAAGGACTTAAACGACTTAAATGCGGCGCTAAGATCTCATAAGACAAGTATGGAGACAAGACCTTTGTCTGATGCAGTTAGAAGATCATTTGTAACCTTCACCAGTGTTGTCTCCAGCTATGATGCTCTCTAAATCCTGACTGAAAATCCTCAAATAAACTATCATTGTGTAAAAAGTCACACAACCGGTATGCGACAGCTTTCTCAAGGATCTTAGAGAGAAAGGGAAGGTTACATATGGGTCTAAAGTTAGCTACAACATCTGGATCAAGAATACGCATTTTAAGAAGGGGTCTAATTACAGCTATTTTATAGGACTGCAGTACATAGCCTGTTGCTAAACACAGATTGATTATATCTAATAGATCCAGAGTCTGCAGCATCAGAGGCAGACAAACCTGTAGAAAGTGACAGTAGGAGAGAGAAAAGAGATGAGAAAGCAAAAAACTATGGGAGGAGAAAAGAAGTAAAATTATTAACGAGCAGTGATGGACAATATGTACAGAGGGAGAGGGAGAGGAGAGGGAGGCTCTGTGCATCATGGGAAGACATGAGGTTAGATAAATCAATACTGAATCAATGACAAAAGTTGTCCCCTCAGATAAGGATCTCAAAAAATAAAAAATCTTGTCATACAGGGTTCCACCGTATTTGACATTAAAATGTCCCTGGATCATACTCTTGAGATGAAATTTCATCTTTTTTTATTTGGTGATCTTAAGCAGGTGTGTTAGCTCCATTTACACCTATAAATCAATCATTATTTTCAAAGCCACTCACAGGTAATTTCACCATCAAGTCTCCACAGCCAGAAAATATGTGGGGGCTATTTGTCACTCTAAAATCAGATGCCAGCAGACAGAGGGTAAGATCCAAATGTTTCTCCCCTCCACAGTAAAAGACTTTTCGCATCTTGATATGAGCTGGACCACATTTGAACCTGCGGTGCCAGAGCGGATGTTAAACACCCAGACTGTCGAAAACCCCCTGGCAGCTCTCAGACGAGTGATTCCACCCTCCACCACTTCCAAAACACTAGCCTTTGCATTATTAACTAATGCACCCATGTAGAAACTTGGACTAAGCAGAGGAAGAACAGATAAATCCGAAAAGAGGTCACTTTTGCTGCTGTTGTAGCTCTTCTAAAAACGATGGCAGGTGTGAGCACTAAACAGGTGAGAAACTCCGAAAACGACACAGGATTTCTCACACAGGAGGATGCCAGGAAATATAGGTTGCATGCTGCAAAAGCGTGGGCTCGAGATGGTTTGGGTCCGGATTCAAAGGTAGATTAAGAATTTTATTTTTTTTGGTGAGGGGTCTGCAAAGAAAGGATATTAATTTATATTAAAATTAAAATACATGTCAGCACTAAACTATGGAGTTTAGCAGCGAAACAAATATCCCAACTGTAAAGTCCCATTTCAGTTTTCTTATTATATCCGCAATGTTCCTCCACATAGAAACATTTAATAATTAAAATAAAGGTTATGTTAAGGCCACCGGTACTAGTTTGTAATTAAGAATGCTAAGAGAGGTTTTAAATAAAACGTTGTTGCTGCACTGAGAAAACACAAGTCTTGCATAGGCCACAAAACCAGATGTTCATATAAAAAAATTAAATTTGTTTCTATTCTAAACTTCAACCCTCTAACGGGAAGGACACCAGCCAATCCGGAGGTCTCCACGCTGCGCATCAGACGGTTCTCTCCTCAATCGATTTACCTTCAATAACATTTTAATCAGGCTTCGTCCGACTGGGATTCGCACTAAACATAGAGGCCTGCTCTTCCCCTGTGTTGGCTCAGCATGGAAGTTGGAGTGGGTCCATGCTATCACTCAGCATCGCTGTAAGCTGCTTACACACAACCTTCTCTATAATGCAAAGGGCCGATGTCAAGGCAACAAGGGAAACGACGCACACATCTCAAAGTTGCCGCAAACGTCCTGAAGTAGGGAGCGTGCGGAGTCTCCTGCCGGGAGATAATTCTGGGCTCCTTTCCTTTCCCACTGAGATTTTGGGGACGGGTTCACAGCGCTTGCTGTGTCCTCGCCTGTGCAGGGAAAAGCAACGGAACGGAATGAGTGAGATCCAATGTCAGACGGCCTCCGCAGCGGGGAGGCATTATCAAATGCACGGTTTCGGAGAGGTCAATACACACTGTAGGGCAGCGCTGTGCCGCTCTCGGAGTGTGACTCCGCAATGTCATCCGTGGCAGAACTAGACAGTAGGCACAGATGGGACAGAGCGATTTTTCGAAGTGGGAAGGAAATATCACGAATAAATCATCTGCTGCTGTTTACGTGGTAATACATGTCCCGTGAATTGCGTTATGACAGAGCCGCTCGGGCTGCAACGCTCACCCGCCAAAGCTGCCTGTCAAACTGGCCAGGCTCCAATATAATTGTGATCCCTGGAGAGGGATTTATTTAAGATGGGTTACTAGGCAGGAATTCTGCCAGGAGTCCGACAGGATGAGCGAGGGTGTTAAACAAATGCCTTGGCAAGTTCCTTGTGGCTCGAACGAAGGAGAATGTGAAGTAAATCTATCACCCTGGTTATCCAGGAGCAAGCAAGAAAAAGTGCCTGGTGTTGTTTTGACATCTACGAGTACACCTTGTCCTTTCGGGTACTGTCATAATAAAGCAAACTCATTTGGGCTAAAATGCTCGACTTGTCAATGCAATCGATGATCCCGCCTTTCAGCAAAATTGACAGGGTTGAACTCTGCACATGGCGGCCATTTAATCAAAAAGATGCTCTGTGAAAGAAGCGCCGGTTGCGTTCAGGTGGTCTTCTGCGCTACGGCTCCGTGTTGAAGTCCTCCATGGGGGGGGGCAGGACAGTTGTAATCAGTGTGTTTATGAAGGATGACAGAGCATGACACTAGAGATAAACCACCACTTGCAGACAGAGCATGAGGAGAATAATGCAGCAGCAGGTTACTAAAATGGGGTTAACGGACCTTTAAGGGGGTCACGGGGCGGGGGGGGGGGCTCTTTATTTAATTCCCCTTTTATATAATTTGGATATATAGTCCTGCAGTTGATTTTGTGAGCCAGAAGATTCCCTCTGGACTCCAGTTTTCCACCTTAATATCATTATCTACATGGAGATTTATATATTTTGCACCAATATATCTGCATGAATATAATGAGGAAATATCTAAGTTATAGAACATGCATAGTTAAAGAAGTTATTTGCAATATACTGATGCCTTTAAATAAATCCTCTGTGGTGAGCTGTTTTTGCAGTGCACGTTATGGTTGAGGTTATTTTATTGTTCATCGAACGAACAGAGACAGGGGGCATAAATCGAATTAAATGTGCCAGAGGTACGTAACGCCACCCTCTAAACATAAAGAGGTTCAGGTGTCATTCAGAGGTGCAAGTGAGCATGAAATTTGAATTTAATACATCAGTGGGTTCAGTCGAATGAGCAGATACTGTTGGTGATAGAGTGCATTGCACAATGGGACAGTAACAGAAAATCATTTTCGGTCCAATCAAATATTTTTTCTTTCAAGAAAACCAGCCAATTATTCCGGCTGGCAAACGCCGTAATGTCAAACGTCCATCACGAGTCACTCAAGGCCCAGACTTTTCTCACAAGTTTCCTCATATAGTGTTTTCAAGCAGCAAAACATTTTTTAAAAATCTCTCTTTGTTTTCTAATCATATTGAGGTGCAAGAGGAGCCATCTCATTTATCTATTCCCCACAGAAAATGTCAGGTACGTCTTGGATCAGCTCCAGACTCTCCCTCCTAAATCATCAGTGCCAAATATTAACAAGTGCGCCAGAAAATATCTGGTTCTTTATCAGAAAGTCGAAGGTACAAGGGTTATTTACATAAAACTCCCCGAGGAGAACTGAACTAGTGATGTACAGAGCCGTTTCTACTCCGTGACCCAAGTCAATACAGTCAGTTCATTAAAAAGATCCGTTCACTGAATCGTTCGGCGCCTGGACGGAGCTCCCATCCACTGAACTGAAACCTGACCAACGGGAATATTTTCCCCATGATCCACTGGCTTGCAGAACCGGAAGTGCTGCTGCTCTGACAAACACGCCAAACTCCATTTGTGATTCTTGATATTTTAAAAGGTTTCCCCACAAGATCTGATTTCTTCAGAAAAAAAAAAAAATTATTATAAGCCTGGAGAGTGTGTCTGCCTCCTGGACACAAACTGGCAGATGGTTCCACAGTAAAGAAACTTGATAACTGAAGGTTCTGCCTCCCGCTCTCCTTTTGAAGACTCTGCATCAGTTTGATACAGAATGTGCCTGATTTTTGCAATGTTACATCAGTGAAAAAGGTAGTTTGTTTTTTTTTTATTTAAAATTTGTTTACTATATGAAGGATTTATCCTTAACGTGTACAAACTGAAATCGATCTGATAAAAAGGACTTAAACGACTTAAATGCGGCGCTAAGATCTCATAAGACAAGTATGGAGACATGTTATTACATTATGTTTCTGTGTTTCGTGATGTTAGGGATATTGTTTATAGAAAAGACTGAAATGGAAACACAAAAATACGCAAAAAAAACTTCATAACCCTTCTTCATAACTGTATAACACTGCAAAAACATCTGCATTGTGAGAATTTTTTTTTTCTTAATTATTGAGTAGTTTTACCAAACAACTAACCAAACAAGACACTGTTTACAGCGGTGGCGGAAGTATTCAGGTAGTTTACTTGGAGGAAAAGTTTGCACATTTCGCCTCATACACTTTGTTACTTTCTTCCTCAGAGTTTTATGTGAAGACTGACTTTCTCATGTCTGAACCTACATCCCGTGGATATCGTTACCTTTACAGCTGTAGCTGCTAAAGTCAAATCTAAGTTTAACTGCGTTATTGTTTCAGATCATTAGATCACTAGACTTCCCTCTGAAGTAACATAAATGCACCTTAAACTCTGTAAAGTAATTAAGCAAATGTGATTAGTTACATTCCTCCCTTGACTGATTTCGAAAATGACAATATATTCTCCGTCTATTGGGTAATTGCTTTGGTGATATATAGGCTACAATGCAATTATAACACAGTTGGGGAAAAATAATATTGACTGGTTGATGATCTGTGGAAGTGACAGACTGTCGATGGAGTTTGAGTTTCTGCACAGGGAGTTTTTTTCCTCTTAATGAGAGTGAGTAAGGGGGAGAGACGGGGCCCTGTGCGCACCCCCTGCGCGCGCACACACACACACACACACACACACACCAAAACACACACACGCACGCGCACACACGCACACAGCTGCTGCTGCAAAGCTGCAAAGCTGCACCGGCAGGAGGCTGCAAACTGACATTTAAG
This sequence comes from Istiophorus platypterus, assembly GCA_016859345.1. Lineage (NCBI taxonomy): Eukaryota > Metazoa > Chordata > Actinopteri > Istiophoriformes > Istiophoridae > Istiophorus > Istiophorus platypterus. The sequence goes on along the minus strand of CM029131.1, from coordinate 11,348,395 downwards.
TGCCGGACCCCTCGTCTCCTGAACCGGCCGCGTTTTCTCTGCGTGACGCGCGTTTTATATCGCAAAGGATGGAGCGGGGTTGTTTTTGTTCTTTTTGTTTTTTGTTTATTTTTGTTTTTTCCTGCGGTTATTTGTTCACGGGCGTCGGGTCAAACTGAAGAGTCTCCCCCGAGACTGCACGGTGATCTGAGCCGCACAGAGTGAAGCTCTCAGGTAGGATCCGACTCAAATGACAACCTCAACTCTTCTCTCTCTTTTTTTATTCCACCATTTTTTAACATCAGGAGGGAGCTGAGCTCTGCGAGCTGACAAATATTAAAGACATGAATTTATTTATGAGGAAGATTTATTCTGGTCTTAAAACGGGGGAAACGCACAGATGTAAGTATGTTTTTGTTTCTATCTGTGATTGTTAATCTCAACATTAGTCCTCGATGGTATAACTAACACAATTATTAATTAATACTCTCATAACATATTTTTATAACGTTCTTAAGGGGACTTCAGTTTGTTTACAAATCGGTTTTCAGGGCTGCACCAATTCGAAAGTAATTAATCTGTTATTTGTTGTCTAGATTAATTCATTGATTTCATATGGGAAATCTATAATTGCCTTGTTTTGTCCAACCAACAGCCCAAAAACATAAAAATGTTCAATTCATAGTCACAAAAGACTAAGAAAATATTACTGTCATTATTATGTATGTTTGCTTAAAATAATAGTTTTAACACCTTATTCATGATTAAAAATCATTGCAGATTAACTTTACAGTGTCCTATTTTCTTTATAGTATCCTTATAATATTCCTATAATATTCTTACAAGGACTTGTATTGTCTGTGGCTCTGGGTCTTTTGCACCTCCACTAATATTTCTGTCATACTCCTGCTTTGCTGTAGTTTTTCTGAGACATTTAGCTTATCAATAATAGCATTGTACAAGGAGTCTTGGAGAAATCAGAGAATGCTTCAGAGCAACCTGTGTGACATTCATTATCTTAGCTTAAAAGCTGCTTATCGGTTGTTTCTCCTACGGTTATCTTCCGGCCAATGCATTGTGTCCGACATTCCTTTAAGCCTGCATTCTGACCTTCACTGCTCTCACACAGATCACAGTTGGTCTTATAGACTACAGACTACTTTTTATTCAAAATCATAAATCTCTGTTTTCAAAGTTCACCGTCTGCATATTGATGAGCCCAACAACTTGTTTAACGGTTTGTCATTTTGTTCAGAGGATCAAATCTTGAGCGAAGGAACCCAAATCGAAGAAACCTGCTATTATTATGATAATGTTGAACTTTACTCGCTCCCCCTCCAAGGAGGAGGGAGTCTGAAATGGTATAGAAACTTGCCTGAATAGGCACTTGTTACATTACGGGACCAGAAAATTAACAATGATATTCATCCAAATCATCTAGGAGGTTAGAAGAGTTGTGCTGTATAGACTTGACATTTTCTTTATCTCATCCTTTCTCTTTTCATCTTTTTTTTTAATCTTTTTCTCTCACACAGGTTTTCTTCCATTCAGCCAGGAAAGACGTGCCCTCCAACCCTGGTTACAGGATTATGACGGGGCCTCTCAAAAAATCTTCTCCTATCTCCTCAGCCACGCTGCACTTTAACCCCTCACTCAGATTTGTACACAATCCTTTAGACACTTGCTCCTTTTGTGTTGGATCAGAGTCGAGCCTTCTATCACCGCTGAACTAAAGGATGAAGGATAATGTCCTACACAAGGACGAGGGTGAAACTTTAGCGCCCAGACTGAGGCCATGTTCAGACAGGGTTTAGCCCCTGCGTGAAAAAACCTAGCCCATTCAGTTCTTTGAATGAGGCCGTTGCAGTGACACACTGGGCTCAGGCAAAAAAACTTGGATCTGGGTCAACTTTTGCAACACGACGCAACGTCATCCGGCCAGCCACTGCACTGGCCAATCAGATGGATGCATGCACACATTCCCAGTAGCATACTTCGTAATGTGAGCAGACTGTTTCTACCGGTTACCTTGTAATCGTGCCCCAGCAATAACTTTGATTTGGTATCTGATAAGCCTTTGAATTCCCGAACTGTATCTCAAACTGGACTTTGTGGATTTTATTTCATGTCTCGTCATTTACCTGAAGGAACACAGCCCTGCCAAGGCAGCCCCTTGAGCTGTTTTATTGCGGGGCTGATTTCAGTCTGAACGCCCGCTAATGGGGGCCCCTCAAAGGTGTAGGTCATCCACAAAACCTCCTCCCCGTGGTTCTCTTTTCTTTGTGGGAACATCGTGGCTCCTGTTGATGATCACGACCACAGGTGCTTGCCCTAAAACCTGTCACTGCACGGACAGGAACGGCATGGTAGTACAGTGTACGTCACGCAACCTGGAGAACATCCCGTTGAACTTGCCCAAGGACACCGTCATCCTCCTGCTCTCATCTAACCGGATCAGGCACATTCCAAAGGAGGCGTTCATGGACCTCCACCGCCTCAGGGAGCTGGACTTATCCCACAACGCCATCGAGAGTATGGAGGCTGGTGCCTTTCATGGAATCTCGGAAGGCCTGCAGACCCTTGATCTTTCAAACAACCACCTTAGCAGCCTCCCCAAGGACACATTCGCCAAACTCCATGCTCGCATCCGCCTCTCCCACAACCCCTGGCACTGCGAGTGCTCCTTGCAGGAGGTTCTGAGGGAGCTGAGGCTGGACCCCGAGACCGTGAACGAGGTCGGCTGCTACACGTCGGTGCAGGAGGAGTACGTGGGGCAACCGGTGATCCATGTCCTGGACTCAGGCATCAACTTTTGCAACTTCCACCACAAGACGACAGACATTGCCATGTTCGTGGCCATGTTCTGCTGGTTCTCCATGGTGACGGCTTACATCATTTACTACATCAAACACAACCAGGAGGATACCAGGAGGCACATGGAGTACCTCAAGTCCCTGCCCAGCACCTCCCACATCAGTAAGGACTACGACACGGCCAGCAGCGTGTTCTAGTGGGTTCAAAAGGATGCAGCTGACAACTGTGCTGGAAGTAAACTTTGCCCAGTGACATACAGCGCACCAGGCACAAAGACTTTAAAAGGAGGTTTAAAAAATCTCATCATCATCAAGTTCTGTTTTAAAAGTAGCAAGAGACTTTTTAAAGCTGCTAAATCAAATTCTTAAAAAGTAAGTGGAGATGTGTGACAAGCAAGTAAAAAACAGTTATTATTAAGAGGTTTGTTTCCCCCTCTGTGGAGACAAAAGGAGGCAGATCATTAATTTTCACTGGACTGTTACACAAAAAAAGAAGCTCTAAACGTAAACTTCAAAAAAAAAACCCAGAACAGTTTTGCATATCTTTATGCGGCTCATGAATTCAGTGTGAACCTGAGTGTCAATCAGAGTTCAGTGAAATAATATAAGATAATGTGGAATATCAGTGTCACAGGGGAGAATTTACATCATTGCAGCGGCAGCAGTAGACGCGGAAAGGTATCACGTATAGTTAAGAGAGAAAAAGATATTGGAGGTTTAATATGGCTCATCGTTCACTTAAATAATATCACACACTGTTTACATGAAGTGTAGTATTGCACATATTACTGTTCACTGGCGTCTGCGTTAGCGCCTGGTGGATGGTGGGGAACGTTTCTGGCTGAAGCGTCTGACAGCAGCAGGAGGAAATGACCTGCGGTGTTGCTCCCTTCAACACAGCAGCCCGGTCGCTGAACGAGCTGACCGATGCTGTCAGAGTCTCACGCGGGGGGTTAGTTCTCCCCTGAAGGACCAAACCTCGGCGAACATCCCTCTCTCTCTCGCATTGTGTCCAGGGGGCAGCCCGGGCCAGAGCCCAGCCCTCTCGACCAGTTTATTTAGTCTCCTCCTTGCTGCTGTTGAGATAATGCTGCCCCAAACAGACCACTCCGCTCTGCTCGAATGAGGTGCTCGGATAATAATCCCCACAGCCTCGGAGGGGGGAATCATGGAGAGAAATATAACTTAAAGTAGTTTTCGTGAGGAAGAGTAAAGTTTTATGAGGTATTTTAAAAACGTAAAAACTGACTGAGGACTTTTGATGCATTATCTGTTAAATTCCCTGTAAAACTAGTGTATGTTTCCCTCTTAATGTAAAGGGTTTGTATATTTAATAATTCATAAAGGATTTGGACCAGTAGTGGAGATACTGTATACTGATACTGATACCTTTCTGCTACCCCTACATCTTACATTTAAGGCCGGAACTGCAACCAGTAATGAAATTATCATGCTCACTCATCACCTCACTAAATGTTTTGCTTCAAAGGAGTGGAAATAATTGATTCCTGTCACAGGAAAACCTCCGTCAGATGAGCTTGTCTCAGTTATTAAGCAAATACTGCTTTGATTTCTTTCCCTCTAAATGATGTCATGGGCTTTTATGAATCGCGCTCATGTAGCATCTCTCAAGTGTAGGGAGTAGTTTTGTGAACCTCCTATATGCAGTTTTAAAAATTGTTATGAAAAAGAGAGGATTACAAAATAGGCTAAACAACAATAGTCTTATTTAGCACATTTTAGTCACGTTGAACAGCATAATAGGAAAAAACCTGACACTTTGGCGGACTAATGCTGTTTGTATCATCAACAATTTGTGGACTCACTCAAACTGAATTTCTTCTTTCAAGTCGGATGTTGCAGGTGTAGGTGAAAAACCAACAAGTTGCTTCAGTTTCAGTCAGCTTTCTGCATACAGATCACTCACTTCTTGTTGCGCTTGACACCTGAAATTAATTTGGTCAATTGGAGCCATTCCACAAGTTTCCCTCCAAAGGACGAACAAATACCCACAGAATTACCATAAGTGTTTGTGTTTCTCTATGCGCTACTGTTAAATTTGGGAAAAAAAAAACAGGAGTCGGGTGCATCAAGAGAGTTCTCCAGTCTGGTGCCGTTTAACTGCATGGAAACATGGTGGAAATATGACAATAATGTTTGTTTCATGTGTTCATTTGAGGAACAATAAGTCTCCTCATCAGTCCACACAGAGCTGATGTTCCTGCCGCTGTTTTTCGTCTCATCAGTGGAAGCTTGACTGAAATTTACGTCACATGTGGCATAATTTAATTACAAAGTGTATGTGTATGTCCGTACACTTGGTCACGTTTTGCTTTTATCCACACACCATCCTCCCTACATCAGCCAAGCTCAAAAACAATTCTGGGATTTTTTTCCACTCGGGTTTTATTTTAATGCCAAAACGGAAAATTTAACACCCTTGCAGTTCAACAAATCTTCCAAATTAAACAAAAGAACGTGTTTCTTATCTGAATCGCTAGGACGAAATCATTTGCCAGTGCCTCTCAAAAAATGCAATAAATCTCACTGTCGGAAAATGAAAGAAGGTTTTTTTTTATATAGGCACAAAAATGACTAGTTTAACAGGATTTATACTCCTGAACTGCATTTGGATGGTCTGCTAAATAAAACAGGTGTCATCATGATCACGACTACATCAGCTTTAATGCCAATTCCAGTAAATTTTCCAGTGGTTGTATGTGCAGTGTACTGAGCTCCTGCAGTTTTATTGGCCTGTGAGCTTCCCATCAGATACAGCAGTGTTGCCAATTTGTATGCTACATTTATTTCTATTATTCATCTATCATTTTTCTGGATAATAAAATTAAAAAAAAAAAAAATTCTCCTACAGGGAAACCAGAAATGGAAGGTATCAATGAAGTGATGAATCAGTGTTTGCTTGGTGGAGAAAATATTTGAATACTATATTAAATTCCATATTTTTTTCCCCCATGGTCATTGTTGTTACAGCCTCAAGACAATAAACATGCCATGCAACCTTAAAACCTCACACACACACAGTCCTGTATCCACTCATCAGCAGCCGTGACGCATCCCTCACAATGAGATCCTGTTATTTATTCCTCCGGATTTCTGTGAAAAATACCCAAAAGTCCAAATATGGAAGCCATGTATCTTCAGCTGCAATGATCCGAATTAGACAGAGTATTAATATGTGTCCTGCAACCCAAAAATAGTTTCATCCTGCCATCAGCTCAGATCCATAAATCTACCAAGCTTTTCTAGAGGGTATTATGAGGGCTGCTCATTTGGTATCTTACTACTGTTCCATTTATATAACCCTGAATGATTTGATTCATCTGTGTATTCTTTTTAAACAGCAGAGGACTTAATATATTTTGCACAGTATCTAATGCTGACCTAGTATTCTGTAAAACTCGACCTGCCCCCCCCGGTCACTCAGTCACAACATCAGTTACAGTCCTCATGACTTTGTCTGACAAGTTCCTGTGGCGTACATCACAATGAACTGAATATTATTAATTAGCCAGATACGGGCGAGGTCAGTGTGTCTCCCTAAGTTTAAGTTCAGATTGGCACTTCATTATCACTACGTGGGTGTTTTTAGCGCAATATTCTGCATCTGTAGATTATGACAGCTTTCTTCGAGATATTTTGACAGCACTCCAGTCCGTCAGTGGATCATAATTACCCTTTGCGGTGCTGAGACTTTTTGACTTCCAAACTTGGGTGCACACAGACTGCCTGAAGGCCGCCCTGTGTCTTCACTCGTAAACAACGACCTTCAGTGGAACAGACCACATTTGGAGGTGAATGTCTTTTCATCGTGGTTTTAGTTCCTGTCTTGTAACTGTCCATACCCAGTCAGGTTTTAGTGCTCTCTGAAGGTTAATTAATTCTTGAGCATCAAATGACTCAAATTCATAAATTATTACCATGGGACCAATACTGAGCAATGTTAAGCCATGTGGAGCGCCATTCTCGTGCAACTTAAACATGTGTTCACATTAAAATCCACTTGACTGACACATTAACGTCACCCATCATTTTGTCGCACTCACTCAGACTTGTCATGGTAGCCAATGACCGACTGGTATGTAGACACCAGCTCCCATGTGACCGAGTGGCCGTGAGGACTGGGTGTCCTATGAAGGGTATGAAATACAATCACCATTTATCTCTCTCATGCATCATGCATTGGCTGTTTTTTGTCACTTCTCAGTTTATTCCTGGAACATATTTTCTCCGCTATGTCCAGTGTTGCAGAGGGTTTAAATAAGCCCTGTGGGTAAAAGCAGAATGCTTAAATGCTGTCATATTGAAACTACCAATGAAATTAACATCATCAGCTCTCTAGATAAGTCTGACTTTGTGACTGCAGTGGCTCTCTCCTGCTTGTCAACTGAACCACTGGGCCGTTACCGAAATGTAACAGGGTGCCTAATGAGACTCTGTAACATAGCAGACAAGGCACCAGGCTTAAGAGCAGCAGGCTGAGGCTTTGAGTATAATTTTACTTGGCTAATCCCCCTTCACTGATACTGGCCTTGAAGGTGGTCGCTAATTAAACAACCAAATAGATCCACTGTTGTTTGTGCCTTGTTGAGATTAGATTATAGTGCAGTGCTGTGCTGCTCACACTGGTTTAATCGGTTCAATTCATTGGCTCTCGTGTGACCACGTGGCCTAATGGACAAGGCGTCTGACTTCGGATCAGAAGATTGAGGGTTCGAGTCCCTTCGTGGTTGGAGTTTGCATCCTGCCCCATGGTCCCTGGATATAATGCAGATGGTACCTATTTTAATCCACAGAAACAAATATAAAGCAGAATACCACTACCTCTCACTTACAAGCTGTCTCTCTATGATAATACCACTGCAAGGACACTGTTCTCATGGTCACAGCCCAACAAAACAACCAAATATAACTCCGATGACATGTTCTGCTTGCTTTGCTGTGACCACGTGGCCTAATGGACAAGGCGTCTGACTTCGGATCAGAAGATTGAGGGTTCGAGTCCCTTCGTGGTTAGAACCCACAAGTCTTTGGATGTTGTTGTGTGTCATAGGAACTCTAGTCTTATGACACAAAGTGTGAGAGAATAGGGCCTATTTTACTCCACAGACACAAATATACCACAGCATACCACTACCTCTCACATACTGAGCAAACTCTGTTTAAACTAATTCCTCTCTACAGACAACACAACTGGGGCCAAAGCCCAACAAAACAGTACCAATCATCCAAAACATCCAAACTATACATCCAACAGCATGTTCCAACTGCTTGCCTGGACCTTGTGGCCTAATGGACAAGGCATTTGACTTTAAATCAGAAGGTTGAGGGTTCAAGTTCCTTCATAGTTGAAGTTCCATCCTTAAGATAGCTTTATCTAATATGTTTGAAGGAATCAGAGTGGAAGTATCGTTCCTGTTTTAGTTGGCATCATAGTCGCCACCCCTTAATAAACCACCTTAAACCTTTAGTATACTAGCCTTGTATACTAACTTGGTTTAACCTGTTATTTGTCTCTGTTGTGTGAAACACACCACTGGCCTGCTGTCCAATTCTGGACAGTATGTATGATGACATAAAAGAATTCTGATTCTTCTGATTCAACAATGATCAATTTAAGGCTGGGGTGTTGATACAAAGCTTGAAAAAACTATTCTGACTTTGCCACACAGAAACAAACAAAAAAAAAAAATCCTCTTCTCAGACATCCAACCTCGTGGTCACAGCTGACTGAGCATGTAAAATCATCCAAACAACCACCAGAAGACTGTCAGAAGATTGGGATTTCAAATTCTTTAAAAATACCGGCTTCACTCTTGCAGCTGCTCAAATGCGAGGCACAAGAAATATATATTTAAAAAAAAACGAAAACAAATTTGTTTCTGTCACACTGATATCTAACAATACTCATGGGAGCACACAATCAAACACGCACACACCTCAACGGCTCACCTTTATTGGTCAGGGCTGATGTATTACGCTGCACCTTCACGGTTCGGTGTTCAAGGTTCAAGCATCTGCAGGACAGAGAATGAGAAAGATGTTTGTCTTGAGGTGCCCTTAACTCTAGACCTGTCTGTCAATACTAAATTAAATTAGGGCCAGCTTATTTGTATTACTTTTTAAAAAATGAACATTTAAAATACAGTGCAATAAAGTCACAGTACTGCGGTACAGAATTTACAACGTGCTGCTTCCTGTTGTTTGAAGACTAATTTCTGTATTATAGTATAATGACTGGGAAGCTACTTTTAGTTTAAGTAAATTGCTGAATACATAAAATAAGGACAGTTTTTATTGCTGGTGTTATTACTCTCACTGAGGTAATGAGATGCTGACAGCATGGGCAGAATTGTTCCCTTTCCAGAGTAGAATTCAATTTTCTCCTCCTCCCTCTCTCAGCAGGGGGAATAAGGAGATTTTGTTTTAAATTTATCCCTGTAAATTAGATGAGCCAAGGCATATCTGTACTGATATTTAAGCTCATATTCATTATATCAACAGCTTGTGTCCTTATGTTAAGATTAGAAATTGAGCTTCTACTCGTCACTCATGACCGTAGTCAGCAGGGGTACAGCTAACCAACGCTCCAAAGTTCAAAAATATGAATTTGAATACCTCATCATTTTCCTACCAAGGGGTCTTTAAATTCAGGATGCAGCCTTGAAGGAAGATGCGGTGCTTGGGCTGAGAGCGGAGAATTATTCACCATCATTGTGTTGTACAGGGGTTTGTGGATGAACAAGCTCAAAGATGGCTGCTCAGTTCAGGATGAATTCTTGAAGATATGAAGCGTTTGAAATGTTTTTTTGCGTGTGTGCAAGAGAGAGATGAGGCAGAGTCAGATAAAAAATAAATAAATAATAAGAGTGAATGGATTTTGCTCTCTGCAAACATTTGGAATTCAGGATGCATCCTCCTCAGAGCAGATTTTAGGTGGAAGCAAGAGCTGCCAAAATCTATGTGGACACCAAAGACGAGCCCCTTGTGTGTTACCGAATATGAGGTGGTTGTTTCTTCTGGGTGTGCACATATAGCATCGTTCCAGTGGCCTAATGGTTAAGGCACTTGCCTCCAAAGACCCCAACTGTCGGTTCACGTCTCATTAGAGGCAATTTCTAGCAGAGTGGCGCAGCGGAAGCGTGCTGGGCCCATAACCCAGAGGTCGATGGATCGAAACCATCCTCTGCTAGGGACTGTGTTTTATGTCTTTTCCCTCTTTGGTTTAAAAGTGTAAAACATGTTGAAGAAATCAGAGATGAGGGGGGCAACTCAGAAATCTTAAGTCAGGAAATCAAACCTGACCTTAGTTTTTACTCCAATTTGAAGGTTTTCGATTTGCAGTGTATTGTCAATTTAAGAGAAGTCTGATTTACCTTAGAAATCCCAGAGTGATGCCACTTATCTAGTATTGTAACCTGTATTTTCCTTTATTTTTGCAGGCACTTAGGGGGTTCCCAACTTTTTTGGGATGCGACCCCTTAAAAAGAAACAATGGTTCGCTCAAAAAGAATCATTTTTCCTTCACAGGTTGCTTTATCTACAGTGAAGTGAAGGTATCCATTACACTTTTTTTTCTTTCTCATCCCTCTCAAAATCTTGTGACCCCTTATATTATTCCAAGGACCCTAAGTGGGATCGCTGACATCTCTAATGAAAGATTTTGCTGTTTGTTGAGGCCCTGTTCCATTAAATTTTTGCACAAGGAAGATAAAGAAGCTGCAGAGGCGGACTAAGCAAACCTATTATAAAACCAGGCTGCAGAGGTTGTTTATCAGACGCTGCTTCATCCCTCAAACTGTGGTCCACACAACAAAGAGCTTGTTTGTGTCTGTGAGGGAAAAGTTAAAAACCTTTCAGGTGTACCTTTCAGGTAAGTGTACCTTTGCAAAGGGAAATGCTGTTTAATCCCTCCAAGGCCACTGTAAGTACACTTAATCTTTTATTCCTCTAATGCTCCTGGGTCAGAAGATTGTCTTTGCAGAATAGTAGAGAATTCAGGGGTTCCTAAGCTCCAAATGGTTTGAAAAGGTTTAGATAAAAGCTGATATTACTGCACCACTGCAGTGCTTTAATATCTTTCTTTCAACCTTTTCAAACGCCGAAGTCAGGAAAAATATCAAAGCCCCCTCTGGGTAGGAACATTATGATGATGTAAAGTGCAATACATCCCATTAACTTTAGGTTTAGTTTAGTTTTTAGAGTTTAGTTACGTTAGAAGCAAAAAAAAAAAAAAATCAATCTAAAATTCAGGGGAAAAAAACGTTATTAAAGGCAAGTCTTAAACTGCTATGTTTGAATGTACCTTTACCTACAGAGCTGTACTTGGACATTGAAATAACTTGGATAGAAACTCGACTTTATCCGTTTTGTACTTTCCTAGTTGTCTTAGGATTTGCATGCTCATGCTGAAAAAACCTTTCGGATGGTGATGGTGGGGGGGGGGGGGGATCTTCAAAGTCAAGGGCACGGTCCAGATATCTTTGCCAAATGTGCCTCCCCCCTTCTTTGAGATGTGCTCAAAACCTTAAATAAATAAATAAATGAGCCTAACACCTTCTCATCGTCTGCCAGAGGCAATCTTCAAACGGTCTCTGTGTCGTTCCGGGCCTGCGGGCGTTTCTGCCGGCCTTAAAAATGCACTCGGCTGCAGGCTGGGGAGGGCGGCCTCAGTGTATCGGGCCTCAAACTTGGCACGATTACAGATGCATAGCTGAGCAAGCAGAAGACTCCCCAGGCTGCCGTGCGTCCATTTAACAGTGCTGTAAAAAACACATTTTGACACACTATTAAGCTCCAGTTAGAATGTGTTTGCACAGGGGAAAAAAATACAGCAATAAAGGATTACAACACAGGAGGAGGAGATGCAACTGATAAGCTACACAGATGAGATGAAAGGTACAAGCATCAGTGGTGCAAGTACAATGAGGATCTTTCCTTTCAGAAGGATTTGTGAGGCGAGTCGGCTAAACACGAATCTAGCTACAAAGCTACAACTACAAGCTGGTGAGTTACAAGAGAATGTGCCTACAAGTAGTGACCCTAACCCTTGGGAACTCTCTAAAAACCTTTTGTCAAAGCAGTAACAAGATCAACAGCAAGTGATCTTGATGATGCAGAGGGAATACACAGTGCTAAACAGTGGAGAGACGAAACAGCTGCATGGCTAAACACAGAAAGGTCAAAAGGTTCAGTACACTTCAAATAAAGTGTGTGATGGATTATCCAGCAGTGTCCAAAACCCTCTGGGGAGAGTGTGGGACAGTTTTTTCTCTCTCACTCCAAAGTATTACCAAACTATTACCAAACCTTTAAGTGTGGCCACCTTAAACACTTCTGCCTTTGGACAATATGTCACACGAGTGGGCTACTCACAGTGTTCTCCTGAAGTCGCCTCCCTGGCGGTTAGAGACACATTCACACCTGGACTCGTCTGGTCCTCAGGACTCTCACTTGACTGCCAGGTGGCCTAAGTACCTTGACGACTCTCCAGATGTGAACGACCCTGTGGGGATTAAATGCCAGAGACACCCCCCCCCTCCCTGAAGAGGCTTATTGGGCGGGAGATGAAACATCTTCACAAAATCTTAGAAATCCTTTTTTTTTTTACACTTTCAGATAGAATAAAAATCATAATTATATTAAAGAAAAAAGAAGTATATATTACACTGATGGCATGAAGTCCTATTTAGTGCTAATAAAGAGGAGTGTCAAACAGAACAGGAGCAACATTTAGCTAAATATTAAGTGTCTGTGAATTTGGGAGACTGATTATGCAAAACCATGCTCATGAGGTAAAAGACAGTATTATAGCAAAATAATGAATTACCTTTTTTGGCACGCCTTCACATTTCCTACCTCAGCATCACAGTCTGCTATGAACACGGTCTATTAACTGAGTTTAGTGTGAGACAAGAGGCATGTTTATTTCCCTAAAGCCTAAACTGCATATCTATTCACTTATGATAGAGCTCAACAAAATGTGAAACAAATTCTTTCTTGTTAACTATAGACTCCATGGATGAGATCATTTGATTAATATCCTCTATTAATTATCCCTGGCACTGCTCGAAATACACGTGAAACAAAGTCCAGAAGGTCTGGACTCCACTTCTTCTTCCTCATTTCTATATTCATCACAAGAACTTTATTCTTGTGATGCTTTAAAAATGAGAATCTTAAATATAGCAACAAGGAAAAATATTTTACCTTTGTTTAAGTAAGAGTTTTGCACAAAATCGGATGAAAAAGACGAAAAGGTGGTTTTTTTTAGGAGAATCAAGTGCAAACACAAACACGTTCTAAAAAAGTGGTGATTTTTCTCTATAAACCAATGGATTTCAAAACCTTTATAACCTGTGAACAACAGTCGCACTAACACTTATCCATTTTTACTTTGAGCTAGATAAATTGTAAAGTGTTTTTCTTTTACATCAGTTACTTTGAATTCCTGTGACAAGAAGGCAAACATTTTTATATATCAACTTTAATTCGTGTAGCACCCATCATCTGGCATGAAAAAGGCAAAAAAAAAATTTTATAAAATGTTTTAGAAGTACAGTCAAACTTAACTTTGTGAGTGTTAGCAGCTTGATTTGTGGATGTTTTACAAAAGAAAGAGACTGATTGGTGTTGACTTTGGGTCCTCAGAGCCACCAGCGATGGTGCTTTAGGATTCACATGCTAAAAAGACGAATGGGCAGTGTCTGGGCAAAATAAAGGAGCACCTTCAAGTTTCCGTGCACAGTTGGCCTCGTCTATTTACATAAATACATAGATATATTACACAAAGAGGTTCGCTGGACTCTTGAACACGAGAACCAGGCAGGAGGCATCACAGTCCTTCCCTTTTCCCTTTACTACACGTTAAGGTCCTGGTGATCCAGCAGGGAGCGGCGGTCCTGCTGCTCCTGGACAGAGTTAACGGGTGGTCTCTGGCCAGAGAGGGCGGGTGGGGCCTCGCAGCTCGGACCCAGCTGCTCCTGAGCTCTGGCAGGCAGAGCCGGGCTCCGCCGCCGCCCGTCGAGTCCCAGATGTGTGCTGATCTGAGACAACCGGAGGCTCTTCATTTGGCCTTGTGCGCGCACCTCATAAAGCTCAGCTGAGTTTTTCTTATACCTGCAGGAAACAGATGGTTATTACACTCCCCTCTGAATTCAAGAAGACTGCAGTGGCAAAAGTCATAGGATTCAACAGGGGAGGAAAATGTAGTGCATGTATATAATTTTGGCTAATAAACATAGGTAACTGACATTTTTGATGGAAATTTATACCAACTCACATTCGCAGCAGCAGAGAAGACAGGACCACAGAGACAGACGAGGCAGCCATCGCTGCTGAGCCCATCCAGGGCTGAAGTACCAGGCCAACGGGCATGAACACACCTACGACCAACGGAGGAGAGGTATTCGTCTGCGACAGCACTTTAATGCTCACTCACTCTGATGTTCAGTACAGAGCAGTTAAAACGTTATCTAGTGTTTGCAACTTTGGCCTGTTTCAGTTTTTTGCCTTTTTAGTCATTCATGTAACAGAATCTAAGTTTGCTCTTATGTTTGCATTTTGCTCTCATAGGGATGGTTGTGAAACCTCTGTGCAGATCACAGATGTAACGTTGCCGTTCACTGTCGTCTACACGGTGCCAGTGTAAACAAACGGTCGCCTTTCCTTCCAGATAGTTTCCTTTCATTTTCAGTATCTCCTGCGACTGCAAAATAACAGGCTTCTTTTAGTAATGTGAGGTTCTCTTTGGGTAATGTGAGGTTTTTAACCACATACATTTAGGCACAGATCCCGTTTTAAGGCTGAGTCTGATATATTTTCGTGATTTTTTTTTATCTTTTAATGTGACTCTAAGGCAAAAAAAGGAAAGAAAATTTATTTATCAGACAGAATCAAGTGTGGAAAAGACAAAATTGACAGAGTATGTAACTGAATAAATAAAATGTGGCCTAAGTTTTACAATCAGAAAATTTTAAAATCATTTTCATTGGCTTGTCAAAGTTTTCTTGGGGTTGTGTTTGTGGAATTTGGGTTCATGACCTCAGTAATTCTCGAGTTCTGGCCAGAGCCTTGTTATGTGTCCTCCTAATGTTTCATATTTGGGAAAGTACAATTCAGTTTTACCAACTTATGGGTTTTATTTCCCTGGCTGATATATAAAAGAAAGGTGTTCTGCGTTGTTGGTGATACAGTATCTTGCCACTATTGTAGGTCTGATTCTTCAGGTGTGCGATCAGTCCTTACCGGCGGCGATTGGTATTCCTAGAAGGTTGTAGATGAGAGCAAAGACAAAGTTGATCCTGATCCTCCGCACCGTCTTCTTCGACAGCTCGATACTTGCCACCACGTCCAACAGGTCGTTCTAAACAGGGCACAAGCCTTGAGGTTGGATAGGGTGAAAATGCTACTCCATCTGCACGGACTGTGGGTCAGAGCACGTCACCTACTCTGATCAGGACGATGTCCGCCGCTTCAATGGCCACGTCCGTTCCCTTGCCGATGGCGATGCCCACGTCGGCACGGGCGAGGGCGGGCGAGTCGTTCACGCCGTCCCCCACCATTGCAACACGGAGGCCTCGTTCCTGCAGCTCTTGCACTTTAGCCACCTTGTGTGAGGGCAGCACCTCTGCAAATACCTTTCTGATGCCCACCTGCGGTCGACCAAACATCCCGGCTTTTTATTTGATTGATTCAGATGCTTTTCTTTTAGTATTTTTTAAAATCTTTTGTAAAGGTATGTGTGCATGTTTTACCTGTGCGGCGATAGCTTTGGCTGTGCGTCTGTTGTCTCCTGTTATCATAACCACCTCGATGCCCATGCTGTTCAGGGTGTGCACCGCCAGCGCCGACTCTGCTTTCACTGTGTCTGCAATAGCTAACATGGCACACAGCACACCTGCAGAGAGAACCAACATGTGATGCACGAATGGGGTGCTGCAGCAGCAATGTCTGTAAAGATGGGGAGGGAGAATATTGTTTATTTTGCTGGTTTCGTCCTCACCATCTATAGCCACCAGGATGGCTGTCTGCCCTTTGGTCTCATGGCTGTTCATGGCGGCATCGATGTCTGCTCCAATGTGGTGACCATTCCTCTTCATCCATTCCCTGTTTCCAATCAGGACTAAGTATGACAATTCTTCACCTAGAAGAAAAGAAATTTTTTTGAGCTTTAATTTGAAGCAAAAGGGATTCGATTTCAATGAATATGCAAGTCACTTGAGAATCATACAAATAAAATATACATTAGAAAAAATAATCTTGGACAATGTAATGACTTCCAGAGGTTTTGTGCAAGATAATTTTTTACACTGATGGCATGGGTTTTTTTTATTTGGCAAAGTGGCTTGTTAACCTTCCTTTATTCAAAGCCTTAGTTTTAAAAGCTTTTATTTTATAAAAGTCAAACCCTTATCTTTTGTAATGTGTGATCATGATGAACATTGGAAAATTCAACCCCTCACTTGTTTGATTTGAATTTTATAATTGTAACTTAGATTTTAACGGGATTTTAAGGGGGAAAATAACAGATACACTGAGTTAAGGTATCTTTAATTGATTGCCAGGATAGTTTAAGGGCTTTTAAAGATGTCAAGTCATTTAAATTTACCAAAATGCATGGAGACCATTACTTTATATACCTTAAACTGGGCCAGAACCAAATTAGACTGTGCAGAAATTGCATTAAAACCCCTTGATTTATTACAATCCATTACAATGTTATAAATTATGCTGTATCTGTAATGTAATTTTGCACATTAGACTTTTTTATCCCTCAGAATCAATACAAGAAGTATCACAATCATAGAATTTATCAGTGGAGGATAAAGACTGGCCAGTATGGGGACCGAATCCATGACCTTTGCATTATTAGCACCACGCTCTAAACAGCTGAGCTAACCAGGCTGTTTTCAAAGCTTTTTTTGGACACCACTTATTACAGAATTTAAGGTGAACAAAAGTGTGAACACTGAACACAATAAAAATTATTTTTCATACTTATAGAGGTTCAAAGTTAAAATGGGTGACAAAATGTATTCTTGTAACTCCTTGACGTTTGTTTTGATTGATAGTCTCAAATCTATATAGTCTTTTTTTCTGGCCAGAATGGGGATTGAACCTAGGATTTTGGTGTTACTAGCACCACTTTCTAACCAGCTGAGGTAACTTGCCTGTTTTATAGCACTAACCATCTTACACCTTGGTTTTCTGAGGGAGATTCACATTACGTGTGAAGGATAGCTGGACTGCTCTGTACATATTGCTATCTGAAATGATAACAGTTATTTCAAAGTGTGATCAGGCACCACAAACTAATTGCTAACTAACTAGATGTCATAATGGTTTCCTATAGTTGTTATGATAATGTGAGAGTGGGATTTAAACATTTCTACATATCAGAGTAACATGTAGGTAAGCTGCAATTAACAACCACGAAGGGACTCGAACCCTCAATCTTCTGATCCGAAGTCAGACGCCTTGTCCATTAGGCCACGTGGTCCCACAGGAAATTTATGTGGATGTTTAGCCGAAAACTGACAATTAAGCTGCATATAAGTTCGAAGTTGAAATGGGTAAGAGAAGGTAGCATGCAGTAATTGCCACAAAGGTATAAGTCTACAACATTTTATCTGATGACAGTCTAAAACCACTGAGTCTTTTCATCAGTAGATGGAGAAAAAATAGCCAGTATGGGGATTGAACCCATGACCTTGGCGTTATTAGCACCACGCTCTAACCAGCTGAGCTAACCGGCCTGTTTTCAGGCTGTTTTTTGGACAAAATTAATTACAGAATTTGACCTTGTCAAGATGCACAAAAGTGTGAGCACTGACATAGCAAATGACATTTCAGCTGTGTAGAGGTTCAAAGTTGAATTGGGTTATGAAAACCTCCACATCGCAACTTCTACACAAGCGTAACTCAATGTCATTGTACCTGATTGACACGCTGCATCAATTGAGTCTTTTCATCAGTGGAGTTTAAAGACTGGCCAGTATGGGGATTGAACCCATGACCTTGGCGTTATTAGCACCACGCTCTAACCAGCTGAGCTAACCGGCCAGTCTTCATGCTGTTTTTTGGACAAAATTAATTACAGAATTTAACCTTGTCAAGATGCACAAAAGTGTGAACACTGATATTTCAGCTGTGTAGAGGTTCAAATTTGAAATGGGTAACGAAAACCTGCACATTGTAATTTCTACACGAGTTTAACTCTATGTCATTGAACCTGATTGACACTCTAAAATCCACTGAGTCTTTTCATCAGTGGAGTGCAGAGATTGGCCAGTATGGGGATTGAACCCATGACCTTGGCGTTATTAGCACCACGCTCTAACCAGCTGAGCTAACCGGCCTGTTTTCAGGGCTGTTTTTTGGACAAAATTAATTACAGAATTTAACCTTGTCAAAATGCACAAAAGTGTGAACACTGACATAAAAATGAAATTTCAGCTGTGTAGAGGTTCAAAGTTGAATTGGGTTAGGAAAACCTCCACATTGTAACTTCTACACAATTGTAACGCTATGTCATTGAACCTGATTGACACTCTAAAACCACTGAGTCTTTTCATCAGTAGATGGAGAAAAAATGGCCAGTATGGGGATTGAACCCATGACCTTGGCGTTATTAGCACCACGCTCTAACCAGCTGAGCTAACCGGCCTGTTTTCAGGCTGTTTTAGATAAAATTAATTACAGAATTTAACATTGTCAAGATGCACAAAAGTGTGAACAATGACATAGCAAATGACATTTCAGCTGTGTAGAGGTTCAAAGTTGAATTGGGTAACGAAAACCTCCACATTGTAATTTCTACACAAGTTTAACTCTATGTCATTGAACCTGATTGACACTCTAAAATCCACTGAGTCTTTTCATCAGTGGAGTGCAAAGATTGGCCAGTATGGGGATTGAACCCATGACCTTGGCGTTATTAGCACCACGCTCTAACCAGCTGAGCTAACCGGCCTAATTCTTGGGTTACTTTCTGAAAAGAAATGATTCCAAAATTCATCACTGTCAGGGTGAAAGACAATGTGGACACTCACATGAAGCTGATATTTCACTGTCATTAGGTTCAAAGTTGAAAAGGGTGAAAGCAGTTGTTATGTTTTGGCCTTGACCTAATTGTAACTCTGCACCATTTGATCTGATTGAAAATCTGCATCAATTGAGTCTTTCCATGAGTGGAGTTTAAAGACTGGCCAGTATGGGGATTGAACCCATGACCTTGGCGTTATTAGCACCACGCTCTAACCAGCTGAGCTAACCGGCCAGTCTTCATGCTGTTTTTTGGACAAAATTAATTACAGAATTTAACCTTGTCAAGATGCACAAAAGTGTGAACACTGATATTTCAGCTGTGTAGAGGTTCAAATTTGAAATGGGTAACGAAAACCTGCACATTGTAATTTCTACACGAGTTTAACTCTATGTCATTGAACCTGATTGACACTCTAAAATCCACTGAGTCTTTTCATCAGTGGAGTGCAGAGATTGGCCAGTATGGGGATTGAACCCATGACCTTGGCGTTATTAGCACCACGCTCTAACCAGCTGAGCTAACCGGCCTGTTTTCAGGGCTGTTTTTTGGACAAAATTAATTACAGAATTTAACCTTGTCAAAATGCACAAAAGTGTGAACACTGACATAAAAATGAAATTTCAGCTGTGTAGAGGTTCAAAGTTGAATTGGGTTAGGAAAACCTCCACATTGTGATTTCTACACAATTGTAACGCTATGTCATTGAACCTGATTGACACTCTAAAACCACTGAGTCTTTTCATCAGTAGATGGAGAAAAAAATGGCCAGTATGGGGATTGAACCCATGACCTTGGCGTTATTAGCACCACGCTCTAACCAGCTGAGCTAACCGGCCTGTTTTCAGGCTGTTTTAGATAAAATTAATTACAGAATTTAACATTGTCAAGATGCACAAAAGTGTGAACAATGACATAGCAAATGACATTTCAGCTGTGTAGAGGTTCAAAGTTGAATTGGGTAAAGAAAACCTGCACATTGTAAGTTCTACACGAGTTTAACTCTATGTCATTGAACCTGATTGACACTCTAAAATCCACTGAGTCGTTTCATCAGTGGAGTGCAAAGATTGGCCAGTATGGGGATTGAACCCATGACCTTGGCATTATTAGCACCATGCTCTAACCAGCTGAGCTAACCGGCTTGCTTTGGTGTCTTTAGGGAAAATTTATCTTCGTCAGGACCAACAATGCTGTTGATGTTCACACAACGTTGGTATTTACACTGTGTATAGGTTCAAAGGTGAAACAGGTAAGAGAAGATGTTGTATTGTAACCACTCAATTGTAACTCTGCAAGGTTTGATCTGATTGAAAATCTGCATCAATTGAGTCTTTCCATGAGTGGAGTTTAAAGACTGGCCAGTATGGGGATTGAACCCATGACCTTGGCGTTATTAGCACCACGCTCTAACCAGCTGAGCTAACCGGCCTGTTTTCAGGCGCTTTTTTGGACAAAATTAATTACAGAATTTATCCTTGTCAAGATTCACAAAAGTGTGAACACTGACATAAAAATGAAATTTCAGCTGTGTAGTGTTCAAAGTTGAATTGGGTTACGAAAACCCCCACATTGCAACTTCTACACAATTGTAACTCTATGTCATTGAACCTGATTGACACTCTAAAATCCACTGAGTCGTTTCATCAGTAGATGGAGAAAAAATGGCCAGTGTGGGGATTGAAGCCATGACCTTGGCGTTATTAGCACCATGCTCTAACCAGCTGAGCTAACCGGCCTGTTTTTGGGCTGTTTTGGATAAAAATTAATTACAGAATTTAACATTGTCAAGATGCACAAAAGTGTGAACAATGACATCGCAAATGATATTTCAGCTGTGTAGAGGTTCAAAGTTGAAATGGGTAACGAAAACCTCCACATTGTAATTTCTACACAAGTTTAACTCTATGTCATTGAACCTGATTGACACTCTAAAATCCACTGACTCTTTTCATCAGTGGAGTTTAAAGACTGGCCAGTATGGGGATTGAACCCATGACCTTGGCGTTATTAGCACCACGCTCTAACCAGCTGAGCTAACCGGCCGGTTTTCAAGCTGTTTTTTGGACAAAATTAATTACAGAATTTAACCTTGTCAAGATGCACAAAAGTGTGAACACTGACACAAAAAGAAAATTTCAGCTGTGTAGAGGTTCAAAGTTGAAATGGGTAACAAAAACCCCCACATCGCAACTTCTACACAAGTGTAACTCTATGCCATTTAACCTGATTGACACTCTAAAACCACTAAGTCTTTCCATGATTGGAGAACAAATACTGGCCAGTATGGGGATTGAACCCATGACCTTGGCGTTATTAGCACCACGCTCTAACCAGCTGAGTTAACCCACCTAGTCGCTAGGCTTTACTACAGAATTTAGTGTGGGTTTTCAGTCAGGGGTGACCAACTTCCAGGTTGGTTATGCGGAGGGGAATTACCTGAGAAAATGCTTTAATTTCTCTCAGCAACTGAACTAACTGGCCTGGTTTGCTTTGTAGTGTGGTCCAATAAGAAACTTATGTCAGTGTTCACACTTTGGTTCATCTTGACCAGGTTAAATCCTGTAATCAATTTTGTCCAAAAAAAGTCCTGGAACCAGGCAGGTGAGCTCAGCTGGTTAGAGTGTGGTGCTAATAATGCCAAGGTCATGGGTTCAATCGCCATACTGGCCATTTTTCTCCATCTACTGATGAAAAGACTCAATAGGTTTGAGACTGTTATCAGGTAAAATGTTGTAGACTTAAAACTTTGAGGCAATTACAGCAGGGAGAAACAAAAAAATACATCACACCTGCAGACGGTGCCTCGGCAGCAGAGAGTAGGCTGCTGTCATCCGTGGTGGCTCCCGGAAGCAGGAAATGCTCTTCGCTCTGCTGCTGAAGCAGATGCTCCAGGTTGGACACCCGGCAGCTGATCCCACAGCCGGGTACTGCCTGGAAGTCCCGGCAATAGCCCAGCACGTCACAACCCAGCTCCTGTTATGCCCACACAGAACAAACAGACAATACAAAACTGCTCAAAGACAATTAATGAAGCTTTACAGAGCATAAAAATACACTTGTGGATGCTAAATACACCTTAAAATAGATTAAAACTCTGATCTAATTGGCCCCTTCTCCCACCTCTTTGCAGTGCTTAGCAACTGCCATGCCAAGCGGATGCTCGCTGCTGGCCTCCGCCGTGCCCACCACTGCCAGGATCTTTCTCAGGGGCATGCGGGCCATCTCCCACAGCACTAGCACACGGGTCACTTGAGGCACGCCGTTCGTGATTGTACCAGTCTTATCGAACATCACAACGGCGATCTGAGGGAGCGGAGCGACACAAAAACGCAGCAGAGTCATGGCTTGGCTTCCTTTTCATGTTTTAGTATTGAAAACTGAAAGGCCAGCACCAGAAAGACAGGTCACTTATTGTGAACCTTAGCACGCTGTACATTAGTCTTTAGGGTGGGGATCCAAAATGTAATTTATTTACCCATTATTACATATTATTCTGCCCAGGATGATAAGGTTTGTCTGGGCTATGACTATCAAGACTGTGCTGCTCTTGCTGAAGGACATATGTCCCACTGCCTTCGCATGAACAATCTATGGAAATATAGGATTTAAACTTTGGTTTTGCCCCAGAAAAACATTTTATCATTCTGGGCAGAATGTGCGTGCGCATCTGTGAGATCATGAAAACGCCTTTGAGGACCTGAGACCTGCCGCTAGACCCCCCCCTCCGGCCCAAGGTTGGCAATGGCAGTGTAGTGTGACCATAGTGTAGCTCCTCATGGAGCTGCATGCAGACTACCGAGGCCACAAACAGGGGACAACAACTAAGACTATTAGGTTTCCACCCTTTTGGAGGGTAAATGTGCACAGAAAAAGTCTTTATGCCAAACCAACCGTCCATATCCATATTCTTAAAATAAAAAAACAAACATGAATTGAAGCAGTCAAACAGGAGTGTGTTTCAGCAGTGAAGCAGTAACGTCTGACACCACACAGTGTCACTAGGTAATTAGAAAAGAAAGAGATTATATCTCCTGCACATACCAGCACATACTGCAGCCACTTTGTTTCTCTAACTTTAAAGGGCGAATGAATCAAGCCATGCGTCAAATACTTGCTATGCTATAATTCAAACGACATTAATGTGACAACTGCACCAGTTACAATTTATAGGTTCAACATCAACATCTTTCTTGACACACTTTGTTGGCACTGCTGATTCAAAGGTTGAAGGCATTATATAAAGCTATTAAACGTATTGGCTGTCTCCTGGTTTTCAGCAATTATGATAGTGCCTTGTTATCTTTGTTCTTTGGACTCGGAGCAGGATGTAAGGTGCATTGCCTTATGGGCCATCTCCAGTGGCTCGCCTCCTTTAATGAGGATCCCGTTCTGGGCTCCGACACCTGTGCCCACCATGACGGCTGTCGGGGTTGCCAGCCCCAGGGAGCAGGGGCAGGCAATGGACAGGACAGTGATGGACGCCTGGAAAGCAAAGCGGACGATCACTTCTGCCTTGGAAATGTTCTGGTTGTAACCCTGTGAGGAGGAGATGTGAAAGCGATGTCAGATCTTTACAGCATCTGCTTTCGCTTATATGTAAAAACACTTGCGTGCGCACCTACCGGGAAGTTTTCCCTCACGATGTCAAAGTTGACAAACCCAATCACCATCCAGGCCACCAGTGTTAGCAGAGAAATGGTAACTATGAAGGGCACAAAGTACCCGCTGAGCCGGTCTGCAAACTGCTGGATGGGTGCCTGAGCAAACACAAGAGTGCGGAGGAGTTAACTGTGAACGCGCTGCAGGAAAACAAGGTCCAGTCTAATGGAAAGCCATACTTCCACTTTGTGCACATTTAAATAGGAAAACATGTTGTGTCCAAACTCTTGATGCTCTTGTGTTTCTGTTAATAATACAAATGCATAGAAATGTGCATTCGTGTATATAGATTTTTTTTTTAATTTCTTCCATTTTCTGACATTGAAAGAAGTGAAAAAAATACTCAGTTTGGTTGATCATTTCAAAACAACTGTTTTCAATAATTTTTTTTCATCGTCTAGTTTAATTTTCTTATTATTGGTGCATTGAATTCCTTATTTGTTCTTATTTCAAGACCATGAAGTCTAGATAATGTCTCAGTTTTTTCTGGTTTGTGAAAAAACTCATTTGAATGAACCTATGGTATTAAAGGTCTAACGAAAATGGGTTTTTTTGCAGCTAGTACTGTGTTTTTATTTGTGAAAAAAGCTCAATCTGCCTCTTTACCTTGGAGGTTTGGGCTTCCTCCACCAGCTTGACGATCTGAGACAGAGTCGTGTCGGCACCGACGTGAGTGGCCTCCACCAGGAGAGCACCGTGAGCGTTGATGGAGCCGGCGATCACCAAACTGCCCACCCTCTTAGTAACGGGCATTGGCTCACCTGGCAGATATACAAGAGGAAAGACAGTTTCAGAAAAAATGATTACAAAAAATACATGGCAGCGTTCATGCTCTGCAACTGTTGTACCCTCCTACCTGTGATCAGGGACTCATCTGCCATGGAGCTTCCTTCAATCACTCTCCCATCGACGGGGAACTTTCCCCCCGGGGCCACCTTCACGATGTCGCCCCGCTGGACCAGCTCCACCAACACCTGCTCTTCACTGAGGCACAAACAAAATTTACAGTTACAGCTTTTCCCACCAAAGTGACTTAGATCTATTCCTCAAAGTGGCACACATTCAGGTGGACTGTTTTGCTGCAGTTTTATTCAGTGTATCTTGCGTCTCACCAGATGATGGTGTGGTCGGGTCCCAAGGTGACCACTGTGGCATCAGTGGCTTGAAGTGACATTAGCTTGGCCAAAGCCTCTGAGGTTTTACTCTGCAGTAATGGTGACAAAACAATTGTATATCTCAGAGGAGAGCAGTTTGACTGACTTCACTTGTCTATTTGATATCGTAAAGGTGCTGTACTGTTGGAAATGAATGGGATCATCACGGAAAGGAGAAGAACCCCTTGGTATTTTGGGGGTGCATCATCTACGCACCTGCTTTAAAGCATGAAACACTTATTCCCAAGCAAATAAAGCAATTTTTTTCAGTATTTAAATTAATGTCACAAAGCAGAACAAATAAAAAAACCTTCATATAAATCACTGTCCAGGTAGAGCTGAAGCAGCAGCTTTTGATTGTTCACTCTCACTTTCACAGACATTAGCTCCAATAAAACCACTCATGACAGACAAAGGCTCCACAGCCATCTCATCCATGATCTCATTTGTTTATGGTAATAATTCCAGAGTTTGGAAGAAGGGTTTCATCCATCCCAATGTCTAGCAATTAAAATGCAAAGATTTTGGTGTTAGGAGCAGCAGCATTAATTTTAGTTTATTAATGAGGAATAAAGCAACGACATTCATCTGCAAAACAAACAAAAAAAACAAGCTGATTTAAGCTTTTCTTCAAAAACGAACTACTTTATATATTCGTGTGTTGCATCATATGTACTGAATTCTGATTTGCCTGCAGTCAAGAATGACAGCTCTTATTTAAGGGTGATTCATGATTTATACAACTAATGTGACATGACCACCGTTCCTGCCCTCCGGGCAAAGCTTTTACTACAGTTGTTATGACGATGTCACAAGCAGGCGTCAGGGTAAAAATTACTAATGTGCAGTTAATCATCAACTACATCATCTTCTGACATGACCGACAATAACATCACAGGTTGTTAAAAAGCCCACTGATGGGTTTACAGTCTGGTTCACCCTGCCACTCAAAACAGCAGTGAGTTGAAAGCGTAAAATTGTGTGAGTTTCCAAAACAAAATAATAGATGTGTTTTTTCATTTCCTTTTTTTTTCATATACATATATACCTTTGCGACATGCTCCAACCACCGACCCAGGGCGATGAACACGAACAGCATGGGCGGAGTGTCAAAGAAGGTGATGGGGCTCTGGGCGGCGCGCTCCGCCATGGCCACGATGAGGACCACACAGGAGTAGATGTAGGCAATCGAGGTGGCCAACACAATCAGCACGTCCATGTTGGCTGTGCGGTGTTTCAGGGAACGATATGCCTGGATGTAGAAGTACCGGCCTCCGAAGATCTGGAGGGGAAGGGAGGACAGAAGAGAAATCGCTGTCAATCAGAGGTCATGGGCATCTTCCTTGAATTCTTTATCCTTGTTTTTCGTTTATGTGGTAAAGGCATACATTTCTGCTGCTGTTTCTTCTAAACAAACTGGAACTTTTAATTCCATTCCTTGATGTCAGACAACACCAAGCGAATGTATAAACCTTCATGAACTCCTTTTAAATAATGTTTAAGGTTGGAATGAGACAACATTTAATTTTACTCCCATTTAACTCTCGGCAAGAAACCAAACAAGCATATTACCCAAAATAGTCAAACTATACCTTTAAATACTGTATAAATACATATAATGTTTGGCCTAAGGTACAAACTTAAGACAATATCTCTGTCTTTCCAAAGTCCTTAATAAACGTCACTGGTGCTAACAAAGGAGGAATTAGTAGTATTTTCATCCATGCTAGGTTATTAACCCCAGTTTGGTGAGTCAGTCGTGTGCAAAGAGCTCTCGAATTTCTAGGACCTTAATTAAAATATCAACTTACTAACTTGTAGAAGCACAAGAAAAAAAGGCCCCGTAACTAAAAAGGAACCTGCAACAGCTACATTCTTCCAGGAGGAAACACCTAACCATTTCTGAATAAAGGGATGGGAACTGAGCTAAGAAAGCAGCACGGTAACCCATTCCCTTACCTGCACAGGTGTACAGAGCACAAAGAAGGCCAGGTTGAGAAGGGAGAGGCCTGGCAACAGGTTCTGCTCCTCGGGCATGGAGCCTCCATGCTCCTGGTGCTGACTGTCCATTACCATCATGTAGATCATGAGGCCCATGACAGGCAGGCCGAAAACAAGGCTGAATAGGAAGGAGTTCTTCCACCTGCAAAGGCGTTTCATTTTCACATAACTTAGAACAAGTCATGAATGTTATATTGGTGATGGATGAATAATTGTAACGTTTAAAACAGATACTTGCTGTCTAATTTCCTCTGAGTGGTCCAGGTTGTTTTTGAAGCCGGCCTTCACCAGACTGGCCTCGAACCCAAGGCTCTATAGTGAGACACAACGTCAAGATGCAGCTTCAAAGATTTAAACAGGAGCAGGCGTACGATGGAGCGTTAGAAAAAAAAAAAAAAGAGGGACAATTACCTGAACAATCTTGACAATGTCTCGAGCTCCAAGCATCTCAGGGTCAAACTGGATCTGCGCTTTTTTGGTGGCGAGAGCAACGGAGACCCCGAGGATCCCTTTGGTCATGGCGAGCTTGGACTCGATGTTGTGGACACACGACGCACACGTCATGCCTGCTATCTAGGAGCGAAAGATGGTGAAAAAGTCCCGACTGCTTCTCGGTGATTAGGGAAGCTGTGCCACGTGATGTCCTGAGGACTTACCGAGAGGTCAAGTTTCCCATGTGTTACCGCGTCGTCGTCCATCAGTTTGGCCCCAAAGCCCAAGTCCTCTATGAGCTGAGCTACAGCAACGGCATCAATGACGCATGAATCATATTTCACCTCCGCCTTTCCGGCCATTAGCGATACCAACACCGAGATGATTCCTGGAAGGCAAAGCGATTGTGAAATACTGCCAAACAAATTCTGTTAAAACCTCGCATTTTTATCAGTGAGTCATACTTTAAAGGAAAGCTTAGTTTGCTTGATCAATTACCCACATTTTAGCCTATTCAGACCATAGGGACTCTCTCAAATACTGCAAATTTGAAACTGGTTACTAAAGAGGCTATTTAATCAAACGCACCCTTGTGCTTGAGCAGGTTCCTCTCAATGTTGGCCACACAGGAGGCACAGGTCATTCCCACTACACAAATGAAGCACTTTTGGACTTTGACATCAGGAGAGTTTGCACGCTGACTTGCAGAGTTCGCCTGGGGTCCACTGCCATTGCTGGCTGCCGCCTTATTGGGGGACTGCAGGTCAAGGAGGTGGGAAGATCCAGAGCTAACGGGCCTGGACTCTTCAGGACTCTGGATGCTCTTTACAGGTTCTGAAGAGAAGGAAGAACAAAAACCAAGGGATGCTCAAACAGATGGTTAAAGGTAGATGCACCCAGACTGACAGTTTATTGGGTCAGTATCCTTACATATCGTGACTAACTGCAGAATCTATATTGCAGTTGCTTCCCCGTTTATATTAATGAGATTATGCTAAATATTATATGTCTCGGCATGAACAGCACCACAAACCACAGCCTCTAAAATGACCATACGGTTCAACGCCTCTCTAAAATACAGTAGTTTCAACAAAAACTCATCATCATAGCCTTCATGAAGGGAGGATTTATCGCATTAGACTGGATTACTTTTAGCCTTTGGGGTAGACGTAATAAACTGCAACTGAGAGTATATCCGACCTTAAAAAACCCACCGGACTAGACGAGGAGTCACAGAGAAAGACGGTTTCTGTCTTATTATTTGTTTTTAGCCGTGTTGCCAGTTTAGCTCCAGGGACAGCGATGTTGGTCAGACCACTACCTCGGTAAGCCTTGACATTTTGTACAAAAATTTGTTGCTCTCATATCTACTAACTTCGGTTCGATAATAAGTTGGGACAACTTATTATCCTGCACAATATTGGATAATTACTACAAGACTCCTTCACAGCTAAAACCTACTCCTGAGGGAATTTTTTGGGAGCGGTAAAATCAGGTTAAAGTTTTAATTTGTGAAAGTTGTTGCGGCTGCTTCAAAACCATTCTTTAATTTGCACTTATACTGCAAAAAAGCCAGTTGCCTGCTTATTGCGGGTTATTTTTTGCTACCTTTTACTCATTAAGCTTTTTTCTTTCCCTCTTTTTTTAACCTTTAGTGAGTGGTAACAGCTTGATAATCAGTTATTATAATCAGTGTCATTTTCAATAATCTTTTTTTTTTTTTTGCCATGTCTACAACATTAGTTTTCCACTTAAAAGTTTTACATTTGCCAATAAAGATGATTTTAAAGCAATCAGTCTAAAATGAATGTTTCCACCACAACTACTTCTGTGGAAAGCTGCACTGCTTTGTGCTTTAAAAGCTGAAACCTTCAACTTCAACTCGACATTGACGCCTGAAACTGAAATAGGTACATGAAAAGAATCCACTCATAATCTCCTTGAGTTAATCCCACGTTTTGGCAGGCTGGGTTTTTTTTCCCCTGGTCATTAAATCCAACAAAAAAGCGCTAGCCAGCGTAAAGGGCCCTTACCGGAGAGCACGCTTGTCTGGTTTCCACGGCAACTGGCGGAAACTGAGGTGAAGTGAATACGAGTTGATGTGTTGCCTTAGTGACCTGCAGCACTGTGCAGATTATACAGTATATGCAGGAGTTTAAAGAAAGTCTTTCTACGCATAATGTACAGGTGCTACTGCTAGATTTCTTTGTACACTACTCACTCTGATTCTTTGGTGGTACTCAAGAGGTTCTGAATAACATAGTTCAGCTTGGCGAATCGTGTACAGGAATTCGTTGGCCGGATGGAACACATTGCTTGAGTGACAATGCTATTAGTTGGTTTTAAGGTAGTGAACAATGGGTGCTTTTCTACCAGGAACTTGGCAAGAAAAACCAGCTCCTCTTCTGGGAAAGAGAAACAAACCGAGGTACCACTGATACTCCGATTCGCCATTGCGTCATAGTCCCCTACACTAATATATAAGATAGGCAGGTCCACAAAATACTAGTAAAACTACTAGATAATACTTGGTACATGCTAAATTATAATTACAGTATAATCCATGGGCTGTTGTATACATTATCATTACTTAAAAGTCATACCACAGCAAACTAGCACATTTCGAGCCCAATTTTAAGAATCTGATTGATACAGAGATGGGTTTTTTTTTTTGTTTTGTTTTTTTTCTAGAAATTCATGTCCTTTATCTCCTCTGTCACTATCATACTGTTTCAAATAATAGGAAGCTTCAAAATACAACCTCTGCACTTGCACTGTAATCATTCCTGGAGGTGTTTTGTCTTGGCAGCTGCCGCATTCCTTTTGACTCAAGAGTTTTAGCCATGCGGTCAACAAAATTACAAGCACCATTACAAGCGAACCTGCCTCCTTGGTGCCCACCTTGAAGTGACGCATCAAAGCCCATGTCCTCAATAGCCGCCCTGAGCTGCTCCGGCTCTGTCAGACAGGGGTCAAATGCTATCATTCCCTTTTCCTCCTTCAGTGACACTACTATGGACCGAACCCCTGGCATCTGAGAGATCCTCCCCTCTATGGACTGCACGCAAGAGTTGCAGGTCATCCCTATGATCCAAACAGTTACAGTCTGGTTTGATGAAGTCGATGAATCCATCTGCAAGTAGCTTATGTCTCTTCCAGACGGGTCCTCGGACAATAACGTGGTGTCAAATCCCATTTCCTCGATCTTGTCTCTCAGTTCCTGTTGTGTAACTAGAGGGGGCTGAAATACAATCAGTGCCGCACTGTCCTGGAGAGACACCTGAATATGCAAAACCCCAGGCAGCTCGCCGAGCCGCCCCTCGATGGACTGCACGCAGGACTGGCAGTGCATACCCTCCACCCTGATCTGCACCGCCGATTCCACACCGTAACCCAGGCTCTGGAGCTCCAGGGCAATCTCTTTGGTCGTGATAACTGAAGCATCATAGTCCACTTTGGCTAATTTTTGGGGTAAAGACAAGCTGATACCAAGCACCCCCTTCAGGATGGAGACTCTGGTTTCGATGGCCTGGGCCTGGTGCTCAGCGGTGAGGCCCAGGAGCTTGAAGCTCGCCCTGGAGGTGGTTTTAGGCAGAGGGTAGAGCTCACTCTGACTCCCATACTCGTAGGCAAAGTTGTCAAGGCCTCGTTTCCCAACATCAGTGCAAGGCTCCTTGAAAGATGAAAGAAAAATGTCAGAATTTTTCATTTCAGCAAACTTGGGGACTGTGCAACAATTATTGGGCTGAACATGGCATTGCATTCTGAAAAGAAAAAAAAAACAATAGAACCTCATGTTGTAATCTTGAGATATTAAGTCTTGTAATTAACACAAAATATCAATCAATTTTCACATCTCATAATAACAAACAAATGATCTCTTAACTGTGAAAAAGTCTCCAGTAATTTTTAGAACCTTTCTCTTTATTATGAAATCTGTATCTCTTAAGATAGATAATTTTCTCATAGCTATGATGCAGTTTTTTCACAATTATTAAAGCCTCTCTCATAATTATGAGATCCTCTAATTATGAGATTATTTTCTCACAAATTTGAACTTTTTTTCTTAATTATGAAATCTTTAATTATCGGATAGTAAATCATATTTAGATTTTCTTTAACCCCCCCTCTGGACTTAGAACCTTACTCAAACCTTAATCAACAAAGTACTGTGTTGATTATCTCAGTTCAGCTTGAAATCACCCATTTCTCAGGGTCAATGCATTATTCATGCATTTACACCTTATCTGTGTCATAAAAGAAACCCTTGCTCTTCAAATCTAAACAATTGTCACCAAAATCCAGAACCAAACACAGACTTTTCCAACAATAAAACCACACTGTATTGGCTGCACAAGAAATATCTTTAATAATGTGTGTTCCACGGTAATTACTATACTGGCTCGAGAACAAAGACAACACAGACCTCAAACACACTTTTAATTTCCTGCTCCTTCTATGTGAGCCTGCTTACTCTGTTTTCGTTTGCTCTTCTCATCCTGAGTACAAGGAAATACAGCTGGAACTGATGGAACATGTTCCCCAAGGAAACCCGCTATTCAGCTCCTGAACAAGCCCCACTTGACCCCATTCAGTCTGTGTATGCTCCTTCAACCACTGCTCCGGCTCTGCATCCTCAAATCTTGCCTCTAACTAAATGGACTAATACATCACAAAGAATTTGTGGAAAGACATCACAGTGAAAAAAGTGCCCAGAAATGTGTTTTTTTTTGTTGGAAAACAGGTGTGAAAATAGTCCCCCAGTATCATAATCACTGACAACATCCACTTTTATTTTGAAGTTTAGGCATCAGATTCCATTCTCTGCTTTATGGGGCGTCATATAACCATGTCATTTTTGTTTGTTTAGTTTTGGGAAAAGAAAATGGTCTCATATTTAATTGATAAAATAAAAATAACACTGTACAATATACATGTCAGCCAAAACACCTTTTCTCTTCACATCTATACTTGCATTTTCATGCTACTTTTACATGAAAATAAAAAATTTAATCATTTCCTATGATGCTTCTGAACATTTCAAGACATGTCAAAGGCTGGTTAGTAAAAAAACAAAACGAAACAGGGTTTATGGTCTCAGCATCTTATAGACATCAGAGATATTACAGGAAATGAAAACGAGAGATGCATGAAAGGGGTGTTGCAGGTTAAAGGTGAGCATCTTAACCCCATAAGCTAAGTGGGTGCCCAATGAAAAAAACCCAGGCTACGGCACTGCAGCTACATTGACAAAAATTCTTAACTACTCATGTGAGACAAATTTAGAAACGCGTCCATAAGCCCAAATGTAGCTGAGGTGTTAAAATATAAAGAATGCAGTTCTCCATACCGAGAGTTTTAATACCACCTGAATCGGTGCAGCGGGGGCCATTTTTCAGAATCAGAATAAGAATCAGAAAACCTTTACTGATCCACACATGGAAATCGCTTTGTTACAGTTGCTCAACATGTAATTGGGAAAGAGGAAGTAAATAAGTGAAAATTCAGGCTGAACCGGTCCCTTTTCTAAAATGAAAGTTTGCTGGATAAGAGCCTGTTCTCGTCCACACCCTGTTTCCCTCTTCCATGTAATCAAGGCAACTGCGATCTGAGACCCCACTTGACCCCAGCAGAGAAAAAGGCCCAGCATTGGCAGTTTGGGGCCGAAAAACCACATGACTTGTGCTTCACATAAGCCTCCCAACGTGACTCTGCTTAAAGTCAACAGTCACTGCTGCTTCACAAAACTGAGGGTGGAAGCTAGCAACAACTGAAGAGTCTTACTTTTCATGCTTGCCTTGGTTTTTTCACAACGAATGCCTCTTCTTAAAATGTATAAATCATCATTTAAGTACATCTTGAAATGTTGGTTGTAGAGTTAAGAGGCAGTTCTACGGCAAGTTCTCTTTGTGATTTGGCAAATTGCTGGTGCCAGTGCATTTGAAAGAACTTCCTTCTGATCAAAATGTTTTCAGACTGATCTACAGTGTCAGTCACACCATGATAAAAGCTACAATCTCTAGCAGAGGATGGTTTCGATCCATCGACCTCTGGGTTATGGGCCCAGCACGCTTCCGCTGCGCCACTCTGCTGGAAATCACCCCAGATGGGACTCGAACCCACAATCCCTGGCTTAGGAGGCCAGTGCCTTATCCATTAGGCCACTGGGGCCACAAGGGACTGCAATTACATGTGTGAAAAATTGTACGTGAGCAATGTTCATGGATCATAGTGATGCTTTCATGGTGTGGATACCAGCCTGGCATACTTTTGGTGCTTTGGCACGTCTCTGGCAATACTGCAGGTGAAAGAACTCCTCTCTGATCAACCATGTTTTCAGAATGATCTACACGGTGATAACGGACCCACAATCCCTGACTTAGGAGATCAGTGCCTTATACATTAGGCTACTGGGGCTGCACAAGGTCCTGACTGAACATGTAAATGAAAATTGTATGTGAGCAAATTCCACTGACCATACTGACGCTTTTGTGACATAGTTACCTGTTGGCCCAGCAAAGACCATGAAGGTTTCTTTAAAGGAAAAAATAAAGTGCCACGGAGAATGGTTTCGTGTAGAAGAAATCCTTTCTGATTAAACTGGTTTTCAGACAGATCTACATGGTGTTAATGATCGATCACACCTGTGTAAAATTGCCATTCCTTAGCATTTTGATCAATCGACCTCCGGGTTATGGGCCAAGTACGCTTCTGCTGCGCCACTCTGCTGGAAATCACCCCAGATGGGACTTGAACCCACAATCCCTGGCTTAGGAGGCCAGTGCCTTATCCATTAGGCCACTGGGGCTGGCCCCATGCCATCCCTCCAAAAATTCAAAGCACAAAAAATCTCTACATCCAGAATTGGCCTGAAACCATGGGTTATCCTATAGCGACTGTAGCTGTAGAGATCTGCCCCCATGTAAACCATTGTATTACAGTAAGACAAACATTGTAATGTTGACTGCTGAGTTCACGGGCAATGGTTTGACTGTTCAAAGTGCACTAGTTCTCTAATAAATCACACACAGACAAACACTACCCAGAAAAACCAAACATTTTGGAAAATTCCTCTTATAAACTTCCAGTGTTTCTGCAGCAGTTTCCGGTTTTATTTTCACATTGTCACAATGAAAACAGTGTTCGCAGTGTAAACCGTGTCCCACTGATCCTTAAGTATTTCACAGTTTCTTTACCTTGCTAAACAGTCACTGTATTTTTACTGCTAAACTAATTACATTTAACTGTCTCAAAACTGTGAATATTAGATAACTGCTTATTGTTTATACTGTATATACCAAACAAAACCAAACCAGTCCATTTGACTGTACATACTATTTAATAAGTTTTGTTTATATTGTATACATCATAGTCACAAAGAAAAACATCATAGCTGCTTTATATTTTATATTTTTTTTGTTTTTTTTCTGTATAGATCACAGTCTTATCCCTTCTTTCTAAGCAACCTAACTAATACTCATCCTGTACATCTGTTTATCTTATATAGCTCTGTTTTACTATTGCTGGTTAGATGCTAAACTGCCATTCGTTGTACTTGCAATAACTGAGTGCAGGTTTAATCTAATATTTTGGAAAAATGTAGTATTCCATCAAAAATATTTGCTTTAATTTAAGTTGATTGATGTGCAGATACTATATACATTAAAGAAATAGTGTTATCCATTTATTAACATGAATTTTTAAGCTTATATTCTCCCTACCTGTATTATGAGTACCTGCCATAACACTTTTTCTTTAATTTCATCGATTAATGATTGGTGGCTCTTGGGTCCATCAAATGCATCCAATGAAATAATCTACCCATTAACACTGGCCAGGAATCATTGATTGGATTAATGCTTACGAACTGGGACATTTTTAAAAAATGCTCTCAAGGCAGAAAGGATGTAAAGGGGGTTAGATGATGGTGGAGGTATGGTTATTTAGACTCTGTGGTGTTAACTCTGTGTGAGAAAGGTCATTATTTCAGTAGCATGAATGCAGCATCAATAAAGAGTGACTATAATCATATTTTCCATTGATTTTATTAGAAAAAGCTGCAGTGTAAGTGAGATTGCCTTCTTTATTAAGTTATTCCACTTGTTTGTGTTGTTCGATGTTAATGCTGTTGTGGCAACAATAGGTGTGAGTTTGATTAGGCTGCACATTTTGTTGTTTAGCCTTCAGTCTCCTACTGAACTCGGCGACTGACGACTGCATTTCATTCATTTGGCTTTTTTCCAGAACGGCGGACACTGAGTGCATTTAGCCTCCAACCAGAGTATAGATGTTACAGGTGATGCATGAGCAGATTCACTGAGTCGCTGAAAGTGTTTCACTCCCAGACAATAAAACTCTTGTCCAAGTCAAACAATCTGACACATACGGTATAAAGCCATTTTACCTGTTCTATTTTTTTTTTACAGAAAATCCATTTATACAGAAGCAGTTCGGGAGCAATATATGTCTGTGAGCTGTGGCCAGTTTAACCAAATAGTGATTTCGCTGTTTAAAATTTGAATAATTTTTTTAGTTCCGAAGATGTAAAAACTACAAAGTAATTAAAATTAAGCAATAAACGCAAAAAGTAGAGAAACGTAGTTTGGTATAGCTGGGTAAAATTAGCTGGTTTTCCCCTTGAATTTCAAAAATATTAGTGGCATGAAGAGATAATTGGAAAAAAAAGAAACAACCAAATTGTTCTAGCAGACATATTGTCTTTGTATTTCACTGATTTCCTGTTTCTGTGACCCATCTACACTCCTGTAAAACTTGAAAAATATAAACTAAAACACAGCATTTGTAGTGACAACTACCGCTTAATTCTATGATCAAATAATCTGTTGACAATTTTCTAAATTTAATCAATTAGTTTTGCTAAAAAAAAAAAAAAAAAGAAAGACTCAGAACGATTATTTCTGTTAATCCACAAATAAATGAATCAACTAGTAATGGTGGACTTCATCAGAAATCAGATCACTGCAATATAAAAGTACTCAATTTCAAATAGAAGACTTGCATGGAAAATGTACTATTGGCTAAATGTAATTAAAGTATCAAAAGAAAAGAAGTAATAGTGCAATAAAATGGTCCCTGCAAGGTTTATAGAATTACAGTATATGATTGGACCTTACAGAGAAAACTGTCAGATAAATGAGGTTAGAAAGTACATTTCTGTCCAAATTGTAGTGGAATAGTAGTTTAAGTGTCACAAAATGGAAAAGTACAAGTACCACACTTTACATCTACATTTGGGCCCTCTGGTCATGTTATTATTTCACTTAAGTATACAAAAATTTAATAAATGATTTATAACACACAGTAATGTACTTGTCAGCAGCTAATAGTGGGGTTTAGGTGTCTGTTAATTATAAAATTATAAAAATGTGTGTAACTGTTCATACAGAAGCCATACAGATCCAGTTATATCTGTGTCCAAGGCATTATTAAGGACTTGTATCTGCTTACAACCACATCATATGGTGTTATAATCATTCACCAAACATTTATATCTGAATGCTGAGTATGAACTTTTGATTATCGTCATCTGGGTCCACAAATTTCCACTAAAACACAAAAGAAAAAACACATTAACTGGAAAAAAAAAAAAACTTCAGAGTAAGTCTCTGAGGTAACGTGAAGCAGTGGACACACGGGACACCTGGGGGCCTACCTGCAGCTCCTGCGGACAGCACCTCCCGCCGCCGCCCGCCGGGTGGTGGACACCACAGGTGCAGCTGGGCTCGCAGCCGCAATCCACCATGCAGATCTGCTCCGCGGCGCCGGGCGGAGACTTGGAGACATACCCGGACAGACTTTTGATCGACTTGGGCGCAAACATGTTCGAGCAGCTGCTCTGGAGTCGGCTTCTTCTTCTTTTTTTTTTTTTTAATTCTTCTTCTTCTCTAATCTTCACCTGCCTGTCAGGGTGTCGGAGGGCAAAAGTCCGCAGTGGGCGAGCGCCTCGTCCCTCGTTCCTGGAGATAAGAGGAGCGCGGCGCAGTCCGGGTGCGCACTCCGGCTATTGGAGACCTTTTTTCTTTTTTTTGTTTAATAGGAGTTGGAGAGGGTTTTTGATCAGTTGGGGGGGGGTGAAGACAGAGCGGGGGCAAAGTTTTAGTTCACATGACCTGTGCGTGCGGGTGTAAAAAAAAAAAAAGGGAAAAAAGAAAAAACCCTCAAAAAACAGCGGAACTCAACCGCACAACGAGTTAAATGTGCAAAAAAACAGTCGCTTCCTTCTGTAATCTCAATTTCTACAGTAGGGCTTCCTTTATTCGTTGGTACAGAATAAACCATTATAGCTGTATAAAAATAGGTTTTATTTAAGACCGGATAAATTCAAGTACAAGCACTCTATGAAGCCAGGACCCCCCCCAATTTCCTTCAGTAGGCTTTTATTATAGGGGGTCATGATAAACTTTTCAAAATAAAACCAAATTTTTACTGTTTAAAGAAATCCAGCCTAATTTTCTCCTCTCTTTTCCTTCCAGTAAATTTCAATTCACTTTTCGCCAAACAGAGAGGGAATATCTTCAGCTGTCGATTGCACAAACTGACTCTCGAGTAATTATTTACAAAAAAATCTTTTTATTGACTGCACTGGATGAAGCCTCAAATGTCAATGGCCTCCTGGTAAGTTGATGCAACATTCAAAGTTTGTGTGTGTGTGTAGGGAGTTTCGGGGGGGGGGGGGATCAAAGCAAAAGGGGGTGAGGGGGTTAAAAAAATGCAAAAGAAGGTTGTAAATGTTAGAATAACTGAAGATAATAGGACAAAATAAAAAAGAAAAGCTTCGATTTGTTTTGTTGTGTACTCATGGATATAAAATATTGCGCACTGCAAAAAAAAGGGGGGGTCCATCTTCAGTCTTTTCATCTGCATCTTAAAAGTTTTTTTTCCCCTTCTACAGCAAGTGACAAAAATCTGGCAGGTAGCTGAGACACCAACAGACTCTGAGATCATGACTGATCTTCTGTTCCTCGTCCGTAAACTTCTTGGAAATCTGTTTTTTTTTTTCTTCCTCAACAATCCCGCCGTCAGACAAACAGGAAATGAAAAGTAACTTCTTGGCCGCAGGAGCACAAGATCATCTCACCTTGGCACGATTCTTGCTTCTTTTTTTCTTCTTTTTTTTTTTTAAAGGAAATACAGTAATTTTAGAGCATACAAACAAGACAAAATGTTCAAATGGGCGTTTTTTTTGCAGTGTAGATCTGAACAA
The DNA here is from genome assembly GCA_016859345.1 of Istiophorus platypterus. NCBI lineage: Eukaryota > Metazoa > Chordata > Actinopteri > Istiophoriformes > Istiophoridae > Istiophorus > Istiophorus platypterus. The sequence continues at coordinate 11,310,067 of CM029131.1, read as the reverse complement.
CAGGTTGGGAGGGGAGGGGGAAAACAAAACAAAAAAACAAAAAGTAACAGGAACCGGACTCCTTTCGGCCAGAATCCCCTCAACGCTGACGATCCCAGCGCCAGATGGAGGCGTCGTCACACACCGCTATCAAAATGCTGCTGTCGCGGCTGAAGCTGGTTTGCCGGATGGCCGACATGCATTTGGGGAGGGTCAGCGTGGTACACCTGCAGACCAAAGAGCAAACTGTCAGGGTTCGCCCTAACGCTTGAGTGTTTATAGCTATTTCATCCGTCCACTCTGAGGATCAGGTGAAACTACAGTAGGTATAAAACATGATCAAAATGATGGTAGGCACTCTGATCTTTTCTGTCTGGATCAGTGTTGTTTTACGGTTTACTCTGGAGAGTCCTGGCTCTAAATGAGGTTTAAAACTGTGACTTCTCTGCTTCGATTTAAAAAAATAAATAAACTAAACTAAACTAAACCTCTCGTCTCCTGTGTTGCAGGACCTACTTTGCTTTATGAGGATCTTCCACTTCAAGGTCCCACACATAAAGCTTCCCCACCTGGTTTCCCAGCGCCAGCATCTGGAAATCAGCATCAGAGAAGACGGAACATCAGCAACAAGCTGAAAACTTTCAATGTGGTTGTTTTACTGCCATGATTGCAGATGAAAATACTGAAATGAAACCAGTTTAGGAGACAACAGAAATATTCAAGATTCCTTGTTTGTGATGCTAAATTTACATTCTATACAGCCATAAATTAGAATTTTCAATGAAAAGTTATGCGACCTTCTGCCAGAAGTCCATAGAGAACCGCATGTACCAAATGTCACATTGGCTGTAATCGAAACGCCCCAGAATCGTCACGTTCGACTCGTTCGGCTTGATGTGATCAATGTCATCCTCCATCTTTCCCGGTTTCCAGCACACAATGGCGTTTTCACAGGACTTAAATGAGACAGGAAGAGGAAACAGGAATTTTTTTTTATTGAGAAAAAAAAAAAGAAAAAAGTTTGACTTTCTTAAAAAATTACAACTAAATGCGTGACAGGTTTTTCATTCAGTTTTTATGTCCCCTGAAACAAACTCCAAGAAAAAGTTGAGGTCTTCAACTCTCTGTTCTCACTAACTTTTGTATCAGCTACAGCATTTGTTTTAACTAAAAAGGTAAAAAATTTATTTATTCATATCTTATACTACAGCTGCACTGTTTTATCTGATAAGCCTATTATTCTAATTTAGATTACTTTTTTTTATTACTTCAATCAATCAATTTACTCCAATCAATCATTCTAATTCCATTTTATGCTTTTACCTTGCCTTGTGTTTCTTTTATATCATGGCTTAATGCATTTTATGTGTAAGGTAAAGCACATTAAATTTGCCTTGTGGTTAAAAAAAGGTTGCATTTTCATTTTGAATCATTTTGGGCTGACTTAACTGCCAAAAAGTAAATTTAAATTACATTTAAGTTATAAATTATACACAATTAAGTTTGCGAAACGTCAAATATCGTCCGTAAGTACCATTACACTCACTAATAACCTGCCTTGGAAAGAATGAGGTCCCCCAGCCACCGCACACAGTCCACATAGTTTCTATGGATGTCTCGTGTTGAGAAGTCAGGGAAGTGAATTTTCTGTGAGACGAAAGGCCTGAAGAAAACACAAATAGACAAACGTTCTCCAAACTCAGATTTTTTTTCTCCACAGGTAAAACATAGACATGGAAAAACCAAAAGGAATATCCTCTGTTTGTGTCGTTTTTACCTGTTGGTCTTTGAGGGGTTGTACTCATATGATCCTCGTATAGCTTTCTGCATTCTCTCCGAATTGATCCGCCAAAGTTTTAGGGAGTGGTCCATCCCGCATGACATGATCTTTTCACCCAGGAGATCAAAATCCTAAAGTGGGATAAGAAAAACAGATTTTAAACCCTTATTATAAACAACGTGTTTTACTGTACCTATTGAGGGGAGTGCATTATCTGCTATGGTATCTTTTTTGTGATAAATTTTGCTGTTATTGATAAAGCTGTGTTCTCTCTATCTGTTGGTTGTTTCATTATATAATGCAAGATTTCTTACTTGCAGTGCTTTAACTATTTAGAGACCAAGGTGCTTTTAAGAAATGGTTTTAATATACAGAACATTTTCCCTGTGACCAACAAAACCAGAAGTCCTTTTGAAAAGCCAGTCATTTTTGGGGGGATTATTCTTCGAGGGGTGTCAGTGCGAGGTGCGATTTAACGACACTCACGGCGCTCAGGACTTCGTCTCGATGACCCTCCACGCCGCCAAATATTGCCACTAACGTGTCTGTCTGTATGTTCCATAGACGAAGGGCATGATCTGAGGAAACAGGCACGAAATAACCAATTGTAAACAGTAGAAGTAATTTCATAAGTGCCATGAAAGAGTGGTTGAGTTTATTACAATCACTATTGCCAGAGACTATTGCGGCTTCTTGGTGTATAAGCCAAATATTCTCCCGTCTCTTCATCCATGTAAAGCTTGTTTATGTGTATGACTCTGTTTCTGGTCAACTGCAAATGAGCACTAACTGAACTTTGCCACAACCAAATGAAAAAAACAAAACAAAACACGGGTTTGACCACAGTCAAACTTTGCCAATTCAAGGTTTTAAAACATAATGTCAACAAAACTCAAGCTGTGTTGTTCCTTCACTTTACATTGTAATCATTTTATCACTTACTGGTGACAGTGACTCAGCAGCAGCTGAATTAAATGAGTGGGAACTCCTTTGCACTGATTTAACAGCTACAATCTTGATGCCTTTCGGGGAGGAGGGGAGTGAGTGTGACCTTTACAAGTTTACAGCAACTTGTAGCTGAGGAAAGGTTGTTTGTCCCTAGTCACCATTCACTTGACTAAATAAAAGATTAAACTTTGCTGCAATTGACATTGCCCCTGAACAGAGAATTAAATCATGCCGTCGGCTTTGACCGCAGATTAAAGAACCAACTGATAATGACATGGTAATAAAAACACTGACTATAACTACAGTCCTTGACTTATTGGAACCTTCTTGTTACCTGTGCCACAAAGAAGGTGGCAATGGATCATTGGTGAGGGAACATTTTAGTGTCGAGTCAAGGTCAAATAAGCCGTAAAAGTCAATGTTATCAGAAAACATGTCACTCGGTGCCTTTTCCATGTCATAGTTTGACTGTGTTCAAAATTTCTGAGGGTTTTTACCTTTGCTGACAGACAGGAGGAGATTTGGATCCCTGGGGTGAAACTTGAGCTCATTGATTGCATTTCCATGACCCACATAATGCTGGATATGAAAAACGAAAGATTGTAATCATAGACATCATCTTGATTTATTCATTCTGTGCTATGAAAATGCAAACAACAGTATTCATGTGTACAGAGAATAATTTTTGTTGGATGATGCGTTATTCTAATTATTAAAAAAAATACGTTTTCTGAACATCAATGTCCATCTGATCCCAACCTAGGTCACTGGTATAAAAACTGTGGGCAGTCACAGTCAGATTAATATTACTAACACCCTCCCCCAAAAAGCAGAGGTAGGAAACAGCACCTCCCATTCTCACTAAATTTATCCATCTCCAGTGTATTTATTTTTTCTTTAAGGACATTACATGTATTGTATGAATTATAAAAATGTTATAAGCCTCACATGCTGAACTGTCCAGATGAACATTTTTAGTTTACCACGAGTTTTAGTTTAGTTTTAGCGACAAATGCAGTTTATTTAATGTTTCTTGTGATTAAATCAGAGGCATTTATATTACATCAATGTATATTTTTCGTGTCGAGCAAGAAAAATAAGGATAAAGCGTCAGCTGGAAGGAAAGTCAGGCTGAGTTTTCCTGAGTTAATCAGTAATACACAGTCTAAGGTTTGAGTTTTGAGAGGTGACAGGTTAAAGGTACCTTGATGCACTGCATTGTAATGTGGTTGATCACTCGGATGATACCCCGGGACCCGGCCACAGCCAGCAGGGGGTGACTTGTGTTGGTGTCGTAGGTCCAGGCACACGTATAGAAGTTTTCTTCTGCCTTTGCGCACATTTAGTCAAAGAAACCAAGACAAAGAGTCTCCCATATCTTTAAACTGACCTTTCCTTCTCTGCAAACATGCTGTTAGCAGTTACATGCATCCAAAAACTGCAGCTATCTGTCTACCACCGTCAGGTTTGTAAAGCAGTTGATATAATGTTATATAATGTTTTTTTCCATTGTTCCCAGAAAGTTGGAATTTATACCCATGACACTTCCCTAAAGTGCACGGATGCACTCGTATCTCAATTGTGACAGACTCTCACCGCATATGTACGATGTGAGAGCTTGATGGAATAAAGAGAAAAGTGGATGTGCCAGTATCCTGCTCAAATTATTTCTAAAAAACATGAGATTTTAGCTGTTTAACTATGCAAATATCTCAAGTATGACCTTGTCTTACTCCAGTCCTTCGTGGTTGGGTTTATCTAAGGTTACCAGCAATTAAATATGGCTATGTAGGTTATATAACAGCTGTTGAAAATAAAAGTAACCAAACTTGCTGTGTGGAACGGAAACTTTTGAGGAATGACTGAGTGACAAATAACGACAAGGAAGGAGCCAGTTTAAAAGGTGAAAGGATACGTCTGCATCAACGTAAGACTGCAGGAGTCGTATTTCTCCCTGAGAGTGACATTCATACAAAGTTACCTGGTGAAGAAAAGGCACCACTGGTTAGTTATGGCCAATGAAATAGCATTACAACATGTTTAGAAGATGTAATAACACTGGATAGATTCAGAAGAATTCACAAAATTAAAGGCCCACAAGGAGGAGTGTATATATAGTATGTCAAACAAAAACTGGGCCATTTACGCCATGTTTCACTTACCCGGTTACTCCCAACTGTGGCGAACACCAATGGGTCTCCCTCCTTGCTGTGCCAGTTAAACTGGACCCCAAACAGTGGCTGGCCATGGTCCTCCTGTGAAAACCATTCAGTGATCTTGAACAGCGTCCAGAGGATGAAATGAAACTGAGACACCCGAGATATGCTCCCTAATTTTCACTCTAATGAAAATACGCTTGGGTGGTCTGACAATTAAGATGGATTTAGAACAAGAATTCAGATGGAACATTTGGATAGTGTTGATCACCACAGCAGAAAATAAAAATCATCAACTCACTGTGTAGTGTTTTGAAAAACAGAAAGAATACATTGATGATAGTTCTATGACAGAAGGCCAAAAAGTTATGAAATCTGGTCTCAACATACTGTTCAGGGTAGGGAGAGGTTACATACCCTCAGACTGTTGACACATTTAAAAGAGTATCTGCACTTCTTGGACTTCCACTTGCCCTTGCCCCAGCTCTTTCTGCCTGGGGCGTTTGCAGTGTTGGTGGGTGTGTCTGGGCGCTCTGCATTGGTCCCACTCTCAACGCTGACAGCATCGTCCTACAGAGTAAAATAAATACAGGTGATGTATTTGCATCTCTGAGGATTATCTTGCAGACTTTGTTAAAAGACTAATAACTTGATTCATAGATGCTCCTGTGGCTCTTGAACTAACCACCTAAACTGTAGTTTACCTGCTAAATGTGTGGACATAATAATGACAAACACAACAATCAGCTGTTACCAGCATCTCTCTGGGGTCTGAAGCTGTGTTAACACATCTATCAACCTCTTGTTTTTTACCAAGTGAGAAGCAACACAGGACAAAGACCATGTTGTTTCATCTAAAATCATGCACAATAATCTGAAATGCATCCATGTTTTACTGTAACAGTCCTACTGTAGATAGCTCTGCTCTTCTTAGTATTTTGTAGCTGTATTTAGCTGCAACAGTTGCACCAAGAAAGTTTCTTTAAGCCAATGGGCACTAACCTTAAATCACTTAATTCTTGCACAAGTGGTTTACCATTGAACACTAACTTTTTTATTGGCTTTTAACTGCTCAGAGGAGGTAGAGTATTAACTAAGACCAAAACGGCTCTTGTTTTATTTGCTTTTCAAGTTGACGTTAACAAGACACCCTTTATTCACACATGCCAAGCTTATGCCTCTTCATCAACCCTGTAATTCAACAGCTAATTAACAATAATTCTGCCTCAATGCACATGTCAATTAGCTGCCAGTGCTAACGCTAACTTCAGTTCACACGTGAATAGTTGTAGTCAGGACCCAAAGAAAGCGGCATTTGTGTGTGCACGTAAAAGAAAAAGACTGTGTGTACAAGTTTATCTGTATGTAGCATACTGAGGAGATATAAACAGGGTTTATCGCTAATATCGGTTTTGAGCAGCTGTCTGAATTTAGCCGGTATAGTTGGACAAAGCTGCTAGCTAGCCGCTCTAGCTATTCGGCTACCGTAGCACAACGCTAGCCCGCTAGAAGCTATTTGTGAGTCACTTATCGCCGTAGAAACAACACATTTTGCCTTCTTACATTCTCGTCTCCTGATAAATCGGGGTTACTGTTCTCGTCACTGCTTAGTTTTTGTTTTTTCGCCGGTATTTCTTTTCCCGCTTGAGAAGGGGACTCGGACATGTTCTTATTTTCCCTCATTTTGGCTCAAACTCCGCCTCCTCCGCTCCGCAACCGGAAGCGCCGCTGGATAATGTAGTTCGAGTCGATCTCGCTTTGTAGTTCAGCTAAATTTCAAATTCTGATGGAAAATAGCAAATATTTACTGCCCATAGCCGCTTTCCTCCGTTAAATATAATTCTATCCATCTTATCAGCGTTTTACGTTATATTTATTTGTTCAATTAAAAAACACATGCCAAACATAGCAGTTGTAGTCTTAGTTCAGCAAAGTTCACTGACACTTTATTGGCACAGAACGCTGCAATAATCACTTTGTTAGGTGCCATGTCCGAAAGCATCGGACGTGTTAAAATTGCTAAATTATTCTGTTAGGACTGAAACAATAGCAACTTTCTAGAAAATAAAAATTGTAACCAACATCCCATGTCTGTTCGATTTAAGCATCGAGCCAGTGCTTCTTTACAACTGGGGATCCAGATGTGGTTATGAGAACCTGTCGGAGGGACTACAGCTCCCAGTAGGCCTGGGAGTGCATGGGTGTCACATCTGGAGGGGGAGGTTTCGTGTGGAAAGTGTGACCAAACTGAAGGACAACATGCACATTTACATATGAATTTAATAATAATAAAAAAAACAGTTTACAATCATAATGTTTTGTTACGGAAATATGTTTGCATTTACAGTCCAACATTATTATTGTCTCTTTGCGGGGACATCTGCTGTGGCGATAAAATGAGACGCCTTTGGGACACGGCCTAAAGTATCATCTCTGGATCCCCTAGGGAGGCCTCGCTCATCTCCTCTGACAGCCCGTCATCATCATCATCGTCGTTGTCGTCGTCGTCATCCTCCACCTCCTCCGCCGCTCTCTTTAAACCCCTCTGCTTCGACAGGGCCACGGCGTAACGGATGTTGTACATGTTAAAGTCGCACCTGTACGGGGAAAAACACACATTTGCAACAGCCGACTTAGTTTGGGGGATTTGGGTGCCAGGGTTCACTGGTAACATGAAGACATTCAATGGACAGGAAACAGGGAAATGTATCGGAAAAATAAAGTTGTTCCAGATAAATACAACCACATAAATTCAGTGGTTTTAGACTCTCATCATCTCACATAGTCTGTTATCTGTTGTGTGTTTTCACCTTTCTATTTGTGTTAATTAGCTTTGGTATGAGACAGCAGGGATTGATGTTGAGACTTACAGTTTGGACAGGTTGTCAAAGTGTAACTTGATGCTCTTCTGCAGTGCCTGGAGGGTGGGCAATATGGCTCCGGACCTGCACACCAGAGGAAAATCTGGCTTAGTCCCTCAGAATTATAATAAAAACAGACTAAACTCAATTAAATGTTTGCCTTAAATTAAATAAATAAAGAAAAGCTGTGACTAGTCTGTTTCCTCACTGACGTTGGTCCATTTACTGGAAAACATGCAAAACATTCTTCAGGATCTTGCACCATGTTACAATCTATAACGAAGGGAATAAGGGGCCCGGAGGCAGACCTGTTCTTGAGTTTCTGTCCATGCAGCATGAGCAAGCTCTGGGCCCAGGTCATGTAGAACTGCAGGTGACCCGACTTCTCCAAACACGTCGCCACAAACCCCAGCAGCTTCTCGACGTAAATGTCAGGAAGAGACCCGCAAACCACTGGGACTAGGGGGCAAAAACAGACAGTCCAGATTTATCAGGTGGGGTATTTTTTTTTTATCTTAAAAGTAAATTCTTAGCCAAACATTTAAAAATTCATCATGTCATCTGAAGGACGGTTCGTTCGCTCACTCTGCTTGTGCGGCACCGTTTCCAGCACCTCCTGCTTGAGGGCTTTTTCGTTGAGTCGGAATGCCAGCACGATGGCCGACGCCCACTCCTGAAGCCTCAGCTGCTTGCGAATGCTGCCCGGCGTCACGTCCAGGTCGAGGTCATAGGGGTCAAAGACCATGGAGCCATCGAGGGAGTAGACCAGCAGGCCCTCTGTGGTGGAGGCGGCCCAGCTACGACCTGAGAGGAGATTGAGCCACTTATTATAAAACCAGCTGACACCAGAAATTTCCCCTTGATAATACAGACTTCTCTGCTGTGGGGAAAAAAAAATCTCAGTTGTAATTCTTCCACCTACCAGTAGGGGAGAATCGCAGAGAGCTGACTCTGATCTCTGGCTTGAAGTGTCGAGAACTCATGTCACCTTTAATGATACACAGAGAAAGTTAGACAGAGAAAAACCTGCAGTGAGAACATCGAGTCAAGTCGAGCTGGAACATCAGGGGATAACAGATGATGTAGAAGACCTCAAGCAATAGCACAAGTGATGTTAATTGATCATTTTGTTGAAAATTATACAATTAATTTAGAAAACTGTTACGCTATCGATTCTGCAAAGTGACCAAATACATTTGAGGCAAATAAACCAATGTTTTCTGATTTAAAAAAAAAAGAAAAAAATCCCTACAATCTTGACCGAAAAGTCCTTGTTTTCCTATGAGTCAGTGTATTGACCCACATGTACACTGGGTCGATACAATTAGCTGCCTCGTCTCCGTGCCCTGTTCGTCCTTGCACCAGTGTCAATGCAAAAGATTCCTCTCCACATCTGGCTGGAGGAATAAATCATTCTCAAACTTTCCTAATGATGTGTCTGACTTCCCATGGCGGAGCCGTACCTCTCCGGACTCCAGGGAGGCTTATGTTGACACCATCACCGTCCCCGGCTCCCTCATCCACCAGGGCCAGGCTGCCAAACTCCGTCATTTTCCGCCTGTCCAGAAACTCCTGAAGGGTTAAAGCGGGACGACACCATGAGTAGGATACCAGGGCTCCCAAGGTATGAGTTGTGGGCATTAAATTCCCTTAATTATCTTATGATTAGACAAATCCAACATCACAGACTCTTATTTTTGCACCTTGTTGAATTCGATTTTTGAGAATTACTGAAGTATATTTTACTAATTTACTTGTTTCTACATCATGCTTTGATGCAAAGGCTGGGGGTGAACTGAACATGAGGCCGTACCTCCATGGCGTCAAAGGACAAGTTGCAGGAGATTTCAAACTTCTTCATGAGCATCTGTTCCTTGACATTGTAGATGCAGACAAACTTTGACTGACCTCCAGCAAGGATGGATTCCCCATCCGCAGAGTAGCACAGACATGTAAATGACCTTAATGGAAAAAAAAAAAAGGTAACACACAACCCGGATCAGTGCCCACACTAAAGAGAACAAAACTTCATCAAGTTGGACGTTTAAACGAGCTGAGAGACGAACGGCATGACCCTGTCCACTCACTTGCCCTTGGCCGACTGCTTGGCCGTGATTTTGTCTGTCTCTTTGCGGCCCATCTCCAGGTCGTGGCGTCCGGCCACAGAGCCGGTTTGTGTGGCCGTGTGGGGGTTCCAGAAAGTGATCTCCCCGTTCAGCGTGGCCACGGCCACTTCCTGACCATCAGGGCGGTAGGTCACTGACAAGCCTGAGGGGAAAAGAAACAAAAAACAAAGACACACTTTGAAAATCTCAAAATAATTAACCTGCTAGATATACAATAGAATAACAGCAATGAAAATCCACCTGACAAATGATGTTAAATATTTTGTTGCCACCCGAGTGATGAATGTGTCTATGTCTATGAGGTTTATTGATCGACTGACGTTTGGCAGATCCTAGTTTAGTCACTAATTTTGAATCCAGCAAAATTGTGGTTTAAATCTTTCCAGGTTTGGTGCCCCTTAGTGGCTGCATTAAAAAAAAAAAAAAAAAACAGACAGAAAGACAGAACACCTCAGCTGGGCCACCTGAGCAACACTGAAAGATCTAAACATCCCACCTTCCAGTTAGAACCCCACACTCATTATTTACCATCAGAGCTGAGGGGAAGCGTCTCCTTGACCTGCCAGCTGTCCAACATGTCCCACAGCCGGATGGTGCAATCCCACGAGGCGCTGGCCAGGATGGACTGGACTGGGCTGAAACACAGGCAGCTGACTGGACCCTCGTGACCCCCGAGAACCTAATCAGGACATCACATACATCACAGATGTGTAAATACTCTGTCCTACAACACACAGCTGAATTTCCTCCACATTTTTCACTAGAATACTCCTTAATACATCATAGAAAATTAGATATAATTGTGACAAAATAATCTAAATACGTAATTTTGTGAATACCTCCAGAAGTCTTCCTGTCTGCATGGACCAGAGGAAGATCTCGAACGAGTCCTGGGCTCCAGCGCTCACCAGCTCTCCGCTGTTATCGACGGCGAGGGATGAGAACTGCGCCGGCCGAGGCGAGGTGAACGTCCGGAAGTTTCGGTACCTACAAATGCAAACAGACATGTTTCGCACACCGGCCAAAAGTCCCCATGCACAGCAGATTCCTACACTACACACTTCAGGAAATTATATCCTCCTCATCTCTCCATCGCTGTCAATTTCTGGCAGCATAACCGGCTTTGCTCAAAGCTCACCTGTGCAGGTCGAACGCTCTGACCGTCCCATCCAGGGAGGCGCTGAGGACGACGAAGCCGCTGGAGGTGAAGGTGACGTTGGTGACGCTGCTGGTGTGCTCCGTGAAGGTGACGAAGCACAGGCCGCTGTTGGTGTTCCACACTTTGACCTGAGGGAGTGAAACCGCAGTCGGACATCAGACATAAAACTTTCAGGTCACGGCTTTAGCACTGGTGCTGCTCAAAGAACTTTCTGATGCTTTTGGTAGGTTTTAAATCACAGTGAGAAAACAGTGGAGGCACTTTTGTCCATTGTATTACTCCTCGCTGTCTTCCAGACTTGCATATGAATCGTAATGGCCGCACTCACTTTGCCGTCGTCCCCTCCCGTTACGATGTACTGCCCGTCTGGTGAGTAAGCCAGCGAGGCCATGTTGTTGAAGTGCCCCTGCTGCTTGAAGACGTACGACTCGCTCTGCCATTCCCACACCAGCAGCTGACCCATCCCTGGAAAGACACACAGCGTCCCCAGAACCCACAAAACACAATCAAAACACAGATCAGTCTTTTTACACCTGTTGAAATGGAAAATCATTATAATTCTCATAATGTAGAGGGTGAGACTGACTTCTTACCTGAGCACCCAAAGCCGATCCAGTCTCCAGAACTGTTTATGGCTACTGAAGCAATTCTCTGGTCTGAAATACTGGAGGGAAAAACATTCAGACAGTCAAATAAGGTGCATGTTCTAATCCCAATTTTCACTTTTGTCTCCTAATTCTAAGCTACTGACAAAAGCACTTTTGTAAAAAAAAAAAAAAACAAAAAGCTTGAGTTTTCTCTCACCTGAGGGAGTGAATGAGGTTGAACTCTGGAAGCTCGTGCAGGTGGAAGATCCCAGACGCGAAGCCGGTGACAAGGATATGAGTGGGCTTGTGGTAGGCGGCAGCAGTCAGGTTGTTGAAATCCCCCTCCTTGTTGAAGAAGTGTCTACAAGAGCAGAGGCAAAAGGAAATAAGAAAAACAAACAAACAAACAAACAAAAAAAACTATGAGCTGCAGTTGCCCTTTTTATCCTTCATCCAACTTCTGCAGCCAAAGGGCGAATCAGGAGGTGGCTGGCTGACGTCTATTATAAATTTAAAAGCTGTGGAAGCTTTTTACACACAAACTCTTCTATCATTATCTGGTGTGACCCAATCCAAGTTAAATAATCCTTAATATTTGGCTTTCATTTGATTATTCCAATCTACTGGATGCCCACACTTGGAAAAAGTCATTTTACTTGACAACTTTAGCCAAAAAGAGGAATAAAAAAATAAGAAGCTTCTTACTTGCTCCTCTGCTTGTATCGAACGTTCTTCGTCGACTTCTTCTCTTTGGGAGTTTCAGCCTTCCCTCTGATGACCTCCCCCTCCTCTCCCTCCACTCTCTGCTCCTCGTCATCCTCATCGCCATCCTCCTTTCTTGGGGGCTTGGGTTTGTCCTGGCTCTTCCTCAGGACAAGGCCATCGAGCTCAGTGTCGCTCTCCCAGATGCACAGCGTCCCGTCCTGGCTCACAGTGTAAAGCTGGAAACACAGGTTAAATACATGCTCGTAAGGGTTAAATTTACAAGTGTTGTCGAGGTCCCGTGTTGACGTTTTCTTTCTTTTTATGCAAATCCAACATTTGTACTTTCAGCCTGAACCACAACATAGTGGAAGGCAGAACTAGACTCACATCCAGGCTGTCCTTCTCGAAGAAACAGCCCACAATCACGTCCTTGTGTCCACCCAGCGAGTAGTAGATAAGGTTGGCCCAGCGCTCTGCTCCAAACACCCACGTGGACATGTCTTTGCTGCCAACCACAAAACACCTGAGGGGAAAAAAGTCACAATTGCAATTCATGATCATTAAACTTTTCTCAGTTACAGGCTTCTTGTTCACTTTGGTTTCAACTTTTACTCACTTGGAGTCGTCCGTCCAGTCGATGCAGGTTGTTTCATCGTAAGGGCCGTAGTAGCTCTTGTCCAACACAAAGGCGTTAAACTCCCGCTGCTTCCCGGGAGCATGGTACATCAGAGCAACATTCTCCTTCGTTACAACAAACTTCCTGAGACGAGGAAAAAAAAAAATTCAGCATCTTCTTCTTGCTCCATTTGAGTCGAACGTCTCAGAAAACAGTTGTAGTAAAGTAACAAATGTGTTTTGACACAGTTCAGTTTCATAAGTGAAGTTCTAAAGAAAAATCATCAGACTTGAAAAATGTCACAACCATGATTCAGCAGCAGGGGGCTGATTTTTTTTTCATTTCGGGAGTTCCGAGGTTAAGCCGCTTACCTGCCATCAGGGGAGAAACGGATGCTGTTCACGGGCTTGTGAAAGTGGAAATGATGAAGGATGGCGCGGGTGATGAGGCTGACCAGCAGGGCAGCGCCATCTGTACGACACAGACATACATTTGGTTTTTCACTTTTTTTTATTTTATTTTTTTTTATTTGTTGCATCAGTACACTAAGTCAAGCTTAACAGCTTTACTCACTTCAGCGGAGCCTCTTACCTTCATCCACTACTATCGCCAAGTTTCCTTCAGGAGAGAGACCCACACATGTTATGTTCTTCGTAGTGGAGATGGGTAACGTCTCAGATGTGTTGCTTGATGATAAAAAAGGAAATGCTTCAGTCTTAAAGTCAACTTAGCTTCCATTTTTCATGATATTGTTCATTTAAACAAGAGATATTCATTCTATTTTGTCCACTTTTCAGAAACCAGATTTGGGGTTTTCTTAGTTTTTCCTCACTGAATTAAGACCAAAATGACAATTCAAATATATATAATTTATTCCTGCACATCTGCAAATACATGCATTTGTTCGCAGAGGAACCATGTGTGTGTTTAAATTCTGCAGAATACAACCAATGCAAGATAGAAAGTTACATTAAAAACTCAATGAATGTGGCGCCATATTTGATCTCATGACATCTGATTTGCAGGCAAGTTATGATGCTAAACATCCAGGTGACAGCATTAACTGTTTCCCCGTTTATGCATTTTATTGTATGGTGACTTACTTTTTCAGGTCGAAGACAGAGACCCTGTTTCCTACAGGACTGATCACAGCGTTGCCATCTTTAGAGAAATTCAGATTTCCCTGGCGATAGACTGCTCCGAGCAGATTGGAAAACTACGAGGAACACACAGTGGTTTTCTTTTTTTAATCAGCTCCTGCTTGTGTCTAAGGGGAGAACTCTACGCAAAAACTTCAAATCAGCCCACACAACAGTAACAAGTTCTGGTTGAAACTCAATGAAATTCAGTAACCGAATGCTGTTTTTTATGATAGACGTCCGCCGAATTTTTTTTTTTAATTCTCTCACCTTACTACAATCGTCTAAAATGCGCTGTTTGTTTTATAACTGCTTGCATTATGCAATAACATAACAGATTTAGCAATTTTTGAATGAGGTTTGGTCTGACGTTCTCTCTCATACCGCCAATGTCGTAAAACAGACCGACATGACCGAGTCAGCTAACGGCAGTGTACTTACCCTATAAGCAAATTTCATTTTAATAGATATTCCTCAATCTTCATGCATTTATTTGCTTTTTAATTATTCAAACATCCCCGCAGAAGTGAGAGTTTAAGCTACTGTTACACATGCTTCCTCCTCCACACGTGTCCGCGTTTTGTTGACACTTGACGCATCCGGCTTGGCTCGAGTGAGGGAATAAACCACAGCGACCCCTGGCGGCAGGGAGGGCAGACGACTGCAGGCGAAAACATGGCACTTCAATCTTCACTCAGGGCAAAATCCAGGCCAGTAAAACAAAAAAATCACGATCGTGTGAGGCTTTTTTCAGTGTCTTCAAATAGTGTTGGGTTAATATATAGTAATTTTGGTACTAAATTTCAGTAACGTGTAATCCTTATCCCAAAGACATGGGACTGTCTCAAATTGAGGCTGTGTGAGGCTTGAAAAAAGAAAGAAAATCCTTCTTAGATTAATAGAAAAATTGATTTCATAGGTAATTTAATTGCATAACTTCTATAATTTATACACTCAAGGGTTTTTTTCCACTGCAGCCCTCATTGCTCCGCTATGACCAGTGATTAATGGTGGCAATCTTTAGGTAAATGCTGTTTAACGGACTCTCACATGATGATGTATTTATAGAAAATGACTCAAGAAAAACAAAAACAACACAAACTACAAGAGTTATAGGCTTCCATCAAAGTAAATGTTAATGTAAAGAGTCATTTGCCATCATTCACTCAAAAACCATAACTTTTACCCAATATGCACACGCCAGCTATAGTGAAATCAAAAAAGATCAATGCCACACTTGCCACAATTGAGCAAAAACCAGGTTATCCTTTCTAGTTATTCACTCGCTGGCCTTCACACGATCCCCACCGTCCGTTTTTAAACTCTTCGCTGAATAATTCATCGCTCAGCAGCTACAGTGCTCACGCCGCACACGTGTGGAGATGGGGCGGTGCCAAAGGTAAACTGAGAGCTACTGCAGATTACACCAGAAAGTCAGAAAGTTTTTTTTAATGATTTTTATTTGAAAGACCACAAGACGAAACGTCCCAAAAAGCACCATGGTAAACAGTTACTCCTCAACCACCGACAAACAGAACTGCTCCCGGGTTTTACGCATTTGTCTTTTTTCACCTGAGCGTCTTGTGCCAAAGGTCGAAACAAGGCACCACGTGCAGGCGGACGTATTTCTGGCCTCCGGCTGAGCACTCCAGACAGCCGTAGACCGTCTCCCGCCTCTGGCTGCCCATGCCGCAGAGCGCGCAGGGGCCCTTGGGGATGTTGTGTTTGAGGAGGTTGACTCGCGTGTGGGTGCTTTCCCTCAGGTAGGCGGTGGACACGTCCGTCATGCTGGCGGCTTTCTCGTAGTAGTCGGTCACCATGTCGTCCATGTAGGTGTCGGAGTGGGTGAGCTCCTCAAACGTTCGGTCATCTGAACAGGAGTAGGATAGAACAAATGTATAGCAAAGATAATGGTATAAATTGTAAGTATTATGCACTAGAGGTCATTACTATACCTGCCCTGAAGGGGTTTCCGTAGATGATCCCAGACAGGAACCGACGCAGTCGACCCATAGAGAAGCGACCGATGAAGCCGCCGAGCTGCTCCCTGATCTGCTCCCGCTCGAATCCCCCTTGAGACTCTGGTGCAACACAAATATCTGACAAAGACAAAGTAAAATATCAGAAAACAGCATTAATGTTATGAATCTAGTGCTGGGAAGAAATTGAGGTGTATTTCATCCAAGGGTGAAACTTATGGCTGAAACTTTTTCGGGTACTGCTTCACACAGAGGCTGGTCATGTGTATGAATAATTGATAAATGCTAAAGACTCTTTAGTATGAGGACTGAACCCATGACCTTGGCTAATAAGCCTGTTTGTAGGCCTTTTATGACAAAATTTATTCCAGAATTCATCGATGTCAGAACATATCTTGTGGACGTAAAAACTGAAAGTTCAGTAGTGTATATATTCAAAGTTTAAATGTGTTGGGACATTGTAATGCCCTTTTTAAGTTTCAATATTTGTTTTCACAATGTTGATTTGGCAGCAAATATACACCCACTGTGATTTCTCAAATGAGTGTAGATTGAAAAACTCAACCACGAAGGGACTCGAACCCTCAGTCTTCTGATCCGAAGTCAGACGCCTTGTCCATTAGGCCACGTGGTCATGCAAAAAGACAGCTTTCGCAGTTCAATCAACTTATGGTTCAGTTAACCGGCCTGTTTCAGAGTGTTGCTTGACAAAATCACCAACAATGCTGTTGATGGTATTTGCACTGTGTATAGGTTCAAAGGTGAAACTCAGCAACATTTGATCTGATTGACAGTCTAAATCTATTAAGTCTTTTCATGAGTGGAGATTAAAGAACAGCCAGTATGGGAGTTGAACCCATGACCTGACAGTTGTAACTCTGCAACATTTGGACATAATTGACAGTCTCCAGCTATTGAGTCTTTTTATGAGTAGAGAGTAATGACTGGCCAGTATGGGAATTGAACCCATGACCTGTCAACTGTAAGCAACATTTGAGAAGATTTGAACATGATTGACAGTCTCCATTTATTGAGTCTTTCATGAGCAAAGTATACAGTTGGCCAGTATGGGGATTGAACCCATGACCTTGGCGTTATTAGCACCACGCTCTAACCAGCTGAGCTAACCGGCCTATTGCTGAGACCATTCCTTAACAAAATGAATTCTTCTCAGGACTAACAATGCTGCTGGTGTTTGTAGAATGCTGGTATTTGAACTGTGTATAGGTTCAAAAGTGAAAGGGGTAGGAGAAGGTGCTGTGTTGTAAACAACACTCAGTTGTAACTCTGCAACATTTGATCTGATTGACAGTCTGCATCTATTGAGTCTTTTCATTAGCAGAGGTTAAATATTGGCCAGTATGGGGATTGAACCCATGACCTTGGCGTTATTAGCACCACGCTCTAACCAGCTGAGCTAACCGGCCTATTTTTTGGTTTGCTTTCTGAAAAAAAATCATTCCAAAATTCATCACTGTCAGGGTGAAAAACAATGTGGACACTCACATGAAGCTGATATTTCAACCGTCATTAGGTTCAAAGTTGAAAAGGGTGAAAGCAGTTGTTACGTTTTGGCCTTGACCCAATTGTAACTCTGCACCATTTGATCTGATTGACAGTCTGATTGAGTTATTGAGTTACCTCACAAGTTGAGTTTAAAGATTGGCCAGTATGGGGGTTGAACCCATGACCTTGGCGTTATTAGCACCACGCTCTAACCAGCTGAGCTAACCGGCCTGTTTTAGTAGCTCTGGACAAAATTTAAACTGCTCAGGACCAAAAATGCTGTTGATGTTCGCATAATGTTGGTATTTACACTGTGTATAGGTTCAAAAGTGAAACGGGTAAGAGAAGATGTTGTATTGTCACCACTCAATTGTAACTCTGCAGGGTTTGTTCTAATCGACAGTCTGCATCTATTGAGTCTTTTCATTAGCAGAGGTTTAATACTGGCCAGTATGGGGGTTGAACCCATGACCTTGGCGTTATTAGCACCACGCTCTAACCAGCTGAGCTAACCGGCCTGTTTTAGTAGCTTTGGACAAAATTTATACTCCTCAGGACCAAAAATGCTGTTGATGGTCGCATAATGCTAGTATTTACACTGTGTATAGGTTCAAAGGTGAAATGGGTAAGAGAAGATGTTGTATTGTAACCACTCAATTTGATCTGATTGAAAATCTGCATCTATTGAGTCTTTCCATGAGTGGAGCTTAAAGACTGGCCAGTATGGGGATTGAACCCATGACCTTGGCGTTATTAGCACCACGCTCTAACCAGCTGAGCTAACCGGCCTATTTAAGTTGTTTTGGAAAAAAATTATCTGGCTCAGGACCAACAATGCTGTTGATGTTCGTATAATGCTAGTATTTACACTGTGTATAGGTTCAAAGGTGAAACGGGTAAGAGAAGATGTTGTATTGTAACCACTCAATTGTAACTCTGCAACAATTGATCTGATTGACAGTCTGCATCTATTGAGTCTTTCCATGAGTGTTATGGCTGGCCAGTTGAATCCATAACTTTGGCGTTATTGGCACCACGCTCTAAATAGTTGAGCTAACTTGCCTTTTTTGGGTCTTTTTCTTTGTCAAAATGTATTCCAAAATTCATCTCTGTCAGGATGAACAAGCGTGCAGACACTCACTTGAAGCCAAGTCTCCTATAAACATTTTTTGACAAGTTCTTTCCAGATTTCAATTTGGGTAGGATGTATAACCATGTGGACATCCAAAGAAAGTGGTTGCTTCAATTGTAATGCCTTTTTTACATTCTAAACCAGTGTCAGACACCTTGGCCTTTAGGCCACTTGGTCAGGGGAAGCTCCATGTTCACAGTTTGCTTACTAAAACTTTGGTGATTCTAGATGGTGCAGTTTTCCTGCTCATGACATTATGCTTTAAGAACAGAGGATGCTGATTTCCATTCTGCAAATGCTGCCAAATGGCGACTCTTTGTGATTAAACACTGGCTAGTATGGGGACGGCACCCTCGGCATTATTAGCGCCACACTCTAACCAGCTGAGGTAACTGGCCTCATTGTAGGGCTTTTTTTTAACAATTTTTTTTCCCAAGATTTAACATGGGCAGGATGAACAACAGTGTGGAAGTTCAGTCAGTTGTAACCATGTTCCAGGTTGGTATTGTGGAGGAGAATTACTTGAAATAGTGGGCTTCACATGTGCAGTAGCGGGATTGTTGCCCATCTAAAGCAACAGTGACATCTGAGCTGTGTATATTAAAATGCCACATTGCAACTCCCACATAAGTCTATGACATTTTACACTCTTAAATCCTTAAGTGGAATGTAAAGGCTGGCCAGTATAGGGACTGAACCCACGACTTTGACGTTATTAGCACCACACTCTAACCAGCCTACTTTGAAGTCTTTTTTTCGACAAAATTTATTCCAGAATTTATCATTATCAGGATGAAAAACAATTAGAACATAAAAATGGAAATTTCAACTGTGTATAGGTTCAAAGTCAGAATGTCTAGAGGCGTCTCCCATCTTGCACATGACTTTACCTGTATGTTTGTTTTACAGGGTTGAAGCTCATTCTGGTGTTTGTGGAGGGGAATTAACTGAAGTAGGGGGCTGGATACATGCAATGTGTAGGCAGGACTGGTATGATTAAATACTCCTCAAATCAAGCTGAAACAACCACGAAGGGACTCGAACCCTCAATCTTCTGATCCGAAGTCAAACGCCTTGTCCATTAGGCCACGTGGTCATGGAACCAACTGGTTTTTGCATTTTTTTTAATGCAATGGGCTGAGGTTAACATTCTTAAAGATGGCAGAGCAAAGTGTCATGATCTCTTAATTTTAGCTGCCACAGTTTTGTCATGAGACATAATGGCACCACAACTCTAGTAAAAGAAACTTTTTTTTCAGTCTTAATTCTAAGATAAGCATATAACCATCTAAGATAAGAATGCATGGCATGGAGCCTTGAATGCTGAGTAGCCTCAGGTGTTAACCACAACTAATACACCCACAACTTTTCATGTGAGACGCGGCTTTTAACCATAAAGGGATTCATACCTTCAATTTTCTCCAAAACCACACTCCTTATCCTTTAAATGCCACTTTGAAGCATTTATTTTCACCTCAAGTTTAGATTGTAGTGGATTAAAGTCAGAGTCGACTTTCTCCACCTTCACATCAGGAGGAGGGGGTGTGGGTGTGGGTGTTTGATGTTCTTAAAGGAGAGTGGGTGGTGTTGTATGATGCAGGTATCCTTCCTACCAAGCCGTCCGTCCAGTCGAACAAACAGCTCGCAGATGCTGAAGGCGATGGTGGTGTGAGCCGGGATGACGATGGCCTTGTCTCGACCTTTGGGGTTTCTACCATCATCGATCTGAAACTGCAGCAGAGCAGAAAGCAACGATTTAGGAGAGTAAGGGATCAATTAAGGGAAAGATAGCACTAAGAGATGCGGCGAGCCCAGATATATGATTTAAAGAGCTCCAACTGGGGAATTTGTTCCATTTCTACTCTAAAAATTACTTAAATGACTAACGGATACACATGCATTTCTAGAAACAGCTAGTTTGACACAACCAATCACTCGACCGACCGATGCAGCTCTATTATATTTTGTCATTTTTTTATTGGGTGTTCTATGTGAAAAAGTTTTTAAACTACATGAAATTCATTCATTGTAAATATAATGTTAGCCAGTTTCACAATTCAAGTAACAAAGACAAGAATTTCATGGCACAAAAAGCTACTGATCTGTATGATAGGATGAAGACCTGAGGTATTCGGGTTGGGGATTGATTGTGTGAATGATCAGTTTAGCCTGAGCCCCCTGGGACCTACCCTCATGGTCGTCCCTCTCATGCCAGCATGGACGGTCAGAGAGCACTGACGCGTGGTGCGGATGCTTTCCACAACCACACAGAGGACGCTTCGCCCGCTCTGTCTGGACTGACGGATCAGGCAGTGATCCAGGTCCACTTTCCTGAAAGACCCGGAAGGCAAACTCTCAGCTCGTCTTTGCTTTGTTCATATTGATTAAACAACGATCTCTGCCCAGTCTTGGTTTGGTCATGCCTTCTTGCTGGCTAACCAGTATTCCTACAATACACCTTTAGATCTGACACCCGTTCATGTGAAAAGATACAACACCCCCGGGCTACTTTCTGCCTAAGCATTGTCCTCTCACAT
This sequence comes from Istiophorus platypterus, assembly GCA_016859345.1. Classification (NCBI taxonomy): domain Eukaryota; kingdom Metazoa; phylum Chordata; class Actinopteri; order Istiophoriformes; family Istiophoridae; genus Istiophorus; species Istiophorus platypterus. The sequence continues at coordinate 11,288,857 of CM029131.1, read as the reverse complement.
GTAGCACCTGTGTGTGTGTGTCAGTGTAGGATAACATGATCATTTATTCATCCTTACAGGGAAACCCTCCTCCCTGTGTCACAAGGACTCATGACTCCTAAAATGCTTCCACCTATATCTCTCATTGCAAAAAGCTTAATAATTCATCAAATATAGATGATTTAACTTAATAATTAATAAAGAATGAGCTCGACAATTTATCTAATCAGCCTTAAGTGATGCCATGATGATGATGCTGCTTCGGCAGCCAACAGACTGCATGCCGGAGCGGCTGTTGAAAGCAGTACGCAGCATGTCGGGATACCTGGAGCTGAGTTCCCGCAGCAACGTGGGCACCTCTAGCTCGTGCTTGGTCACGATGCCGAAGGAGGCCTTGACGGCCACCGAGTCCGATCCGCTGATGTTGAACCCCACGTCGCTGATGATGTGGTTGCCAAGTCGACCGTTGAGGGCCACATCAGATTTGTCCTCGTAGTTGAGGAGCTGATAAGAGGACACCCCTGTAGAGAGAAAGAAACGTTCAATGATGTCATGTAACCAAGGACATTTACTCAAGTATTTTTCTTACTGAAAGTGCAAGTATTGCCCTTTTTTCTTCTATGAAATAATTGTACTTTTAACCATACAACTTTCTTTATGAATTCACATTTTAAACACAAAACATATGATGAACCTAGAAATTTGATATTTATTAAATACTTAGACTATACCAGAAACAACAGTAAAACGCTATTTAGACAGTAATTCATGAGTAGTAATAATCCCATTATGTGCATGAAACTGCTAATGCTTGAACCTCCGTTAGTTTCTGCGTTAGTTATTCCTAACTCTATACTGAGTTCATAACTGTGAACATAACATTGTTCCACCTAAACATTATTTTACAATTCAGCCCCCCCCCCAAATTTCCATACTAACAAATACGCTGACTTTTGGGGAAATGCATTAAAAATAATAATGCACAAGGCATTTATGATATTTCCACGTGATGGAGTGGTGCAGCCGTAAAAACATGGATTTTGCAGCATAAATATTTCACTCGGTGGACACATCTTATGGATCTTGAAAAAGTTGCCGCAGCATATTTATGATGCTTTCAGGTAATGTGGAATAAGAAACCTGAAGCTTAAGTTTCATCCAAATTATCAAGCTGATGTTCTCAATTCTGGCTTTATGGAACTGTCACCTCCGTTATTTTTCATCACCGTACCTGCTGTAATCTCCTTCTCCCCGACCAGGATGTCTTTCAGGGAGAAAGGGGTCGAGGCGTACGTGCCCTTCTTCCAGAAATGCCTCTTCCTATTCCTGGTGACCAGGCTGAGGGGCTGGTAACGGTCGGCCTCGCTCAGGCCTGGGACGGGGATCAGCCTCCCTGTGTCTCCCACCTGCTTCACAAAGTTCTTGGTGGCTGCAGCAAACATTGCGAGCGATGCATGAGTGTTAGACGAGGTTAAAAAAATATATTCCTCTATACAAAAACCAGGTCCAAAGAAGGCCACGGTGTCACACACACACATACACACACACACACACACACACTGCTTGGTCTCTTAGTCCCAATGGGGAGGCTAATTCGGGAGTGTTCTTTCAGACTCGTGAAGTGTTCAATAATGCAGGTGGTGTGTAAGGGAATATGGGACAAGGTGTGTGTGTGTGTGTGTGTGTGTGTGTGTTAACCCGGTCACTCTTGGCCTGCTGCTTCCTGTCACGTGATAAGTGAGGTGCAAATGATTGAGGGGAGTTTTACTAGCCCATTTTACCAGCATTCATGACTTTTTTGTGGTTGCTTTTTAATCTGTATTCATACGATATTGGTTTACGTGATGCCCAAAGTGCTTATAAAAAATAAAGGGTTAAAAATGGGAAAGTGGAAGAGTTGCATCATTACAATAAATTACAGGAATGACATGAATTTCAAAAGATGAGCTATGAATAGACGGTAGCTACATGTTCCCATTTGACTCTGTCATACAGGAAACATCTGCTCTGGCCACCGGCCTGTCTATAGTGAACTCGAAGAACCGCCTGGATTATATATTTTTTTAGGGATGTCCCTGTGGCTTTTGTAACATCTAAAGTTTTTTTTTTTTTTTTTCATCGCAGCTTTTTTTAGTTTGGATAATGGCCACCTTGGCCTCTGCTCACAGTGTGTGTGTGTGTGTGTGTGTGTGCATGTGTGTGTGTGCACGTGCATGCATGTGTGTGTGTCCTGCATGCAAGGGCTGATCTCTGCTGTGGTCGCACTGCTGTCTAGTCTATACCTCCAGAAATAGCCCGTATGTTGGACGGCTTTTAAACACCACATGTAAGGAGCTTTCAGACCACAGGTGCTGAGGTCAATATTAGTTTCCTATACAACACAGTCCCTGTAATTTTCACCTCGCGGCCACGACAAGTCATGTAATTGCTTCGAATTATCATTCAAGGACAGAAAAGAAAATAATCAGCCTGTAATTCACACTCAAGCCGTGTAGCTTTGTCTGCGGTTTGAGATTCCTCGGACACCTACTGTACTCAGGTTTTCCATGTCATTGTTGAATTACTGTTGGATTACACAGGTATCAGAGATACCTGTACTGGACAACCTCAAACTGCCCCAATAAAGAATCTAGTTATAAACACAACATTGATCACCTTAGTTGACTTCCAACTAGAAGTAACCTTTAAAGAAAAAGGGGATAAAAAGTGTGAATGTGACTATAAAATAGGTTTAAAATGTTGTTAAGGGACCATTCAGATGAAGGACTGTGCTGGAGTTCTGGGAGGGAGTGCAGTTTAGAGATGAATGTAGAGATGTTTGATGACAGCCTCCCCCAAACAAAACAGGAAAACAGTAACATGTTAACTGTCTCAGTAGGAAATCAACAGACAAACACTGGCTTTTTTCCAGGGACTGACACTTGCGACCTTTGGTTTGAAAGCACATGTTCCCTAACAACCACTTCATCACACAGCATAAATAAATGTGCAGAAGCTGAACCCTGATCTGATGGAGGAACTGTCCTCCCATCTGCTTCAGTGTGTGTTTCCTGTGGCTCTGCCCGGCTACCGGACTCCTTAATGGGAAATCAGTCTGCTCCCCGAGCACCTGAAACACTTCAGGACCTGTTCTGTGGAGGAAACAAGCAAAATCTACTTGATCCGCCGACAGAAATATCACGGCGAGGATGCTTCGAGAGCTCGGTTCGAGCTAAAATCACCTGTTAAGTTGATGGTGTCGGTAGCGGAGACAGTGGCAAAGAGTTTGTGTTGTTTGTTTTTGTACTCTACCCCTGGGACGTCAGCCCCAGGGGGGCGACGGTTTGACTCGGCAGAGTTCTGCCCTGGAAAACACATCAGACGAGGGTAACGTTGCACGTTGTAAACAAGCTGTGGCGCACAGATGTGGGTCACAGGGTTGCTTGAATTCAAATATGTTCTTCCGGGTACATCGACTCTGTGACCACTGATACGCACCTGTAACAAATATTAAACATAAACCATCACTTCCATTATACTCCAAATTATCCACAATATAAATCAAATAATTTCACTAACAAGAAAGAGCAGACATTAACAAATTATGCCAAGAAAAGTCCAAAAGATGATACAAGTCGAAAAAGTTTAAAAAGTTATTATTCAAACTTTGTGAAGAAGAGATTTTTTTTCAACGACCCTTATGTCAAGCTGAATATTAAACTAAAACCAGCTTATCAAGACTGGAAACTGCAAAACCCGGCTCTGTCCATCGGCACCATGATCCACCTACCAGTGTGAAAATCACAAGTTTTGGTTTTTTGGGTGTTACGTGCTTAGACTAAACCTGTCCCAGGAGGCACAGTTGGTGGCATTTCACAAGGGATTTTTAGCGGCTGACACCAAGGACCAAGGCTAAAGATAGAAAAAGAAAGGGTGAGCTGGATTTTCTACATATTCCTCAATTTGGGTCATGCGGCAAAGAAATGAGCCCTTTTTTTTGACCCTTCAATCTTCAAGACATGAAATATTTGGTTGTTCAGGTCGAGGAGACATTTTTCTTGAACCACGAAGCAGTCGAGGTGAAAGTTCGCGAGACAGACTGTAAATCCTTCATGAGGATTTTGTGCTTTTCTTTTTGTTGCTCTGAGAAAAAAGAAATGCTCAATGTTAGCTTTCAAAAAAAAAAAAAGAAATGTCAGCAGCATCACTCAGCCCACCTCCTTTCATCAGTCCTCTGGCTGGACAAATTTAATGCAGCCTTTAATTAGCTAGATCTTCCAGGGCAACTGTAAGAGCCCGAGGAAGAGGAGGAGGAGGAGGAGGTTGTGCCTGAAATAAGGCGAGAGGAGAGGATGGGAGAGGAGAGGAGGAGGAGAGTGAGAGTGGGAGGGAGAGACGTCGGGGGGTAAAGAGGGCGCTTGTTTCAGTTTGCAGTGATCGCTCATCCAGGAGCCGGTTCCACTCAGGGATATTTGGATTGTTTTTTCTTTTCTCTAGGCTGGATGCTGTAGCTCAGGGCCTGAGCTCCCGCTCTCTCTCCGACTCCCCTGGTCTGTTCCCGCGGCGGCCGCGTGTGAGGACGCCATCTCCCCCCCCTCCTCCCCCACATACAGTGTCTGGCATCCAGACATGGGCCCCTCGTTGCTCTCTGGGATTACCGTCCGCCTGGCCGTCACCTTGGCCCTGGTGATCGCTGTGACCTGCCAAGAAGACGCCAAGAAAGGTGAGTGACAGATGCGACCCCTCTGTCCTCTGATTGGTTCTCTGTGTTGACACCTGATGGGTTTGAGTGATGACAGTTTTATACAAAAATTGAACAAATAAGAGAGGTCTTGAAAATGCTTCATTTGTGGGTATTTGTGCAGAAATAACCATTTGACCCATGATAATATCTGGAGTTTAAGATCATAAAATCATCTTAAAATCAACCTATGTGGCCTCATTTCCAGATGCTCCTTGTATATCATTTTTATGTTTGTCTTATGTGCGACTCTTTGCTGTCTTTGAATGATTCATGCTTAGTCCTGTAAAAACGTTTACTTTGTATTTTTTTTATGAAACTGACAGTATTTTAACCCTCCTGCTTGTTTTCCCATCATCTCTTTATGATTTCTTTCTTTAAAAAAAAAAACAAAAAAATTAAGATGAGGCTTTGGGATGTTTCTCATCTCTTCTTGATTTCCTGCTTCACGTTTTAGTTTAAGTTAACTGGGCTGCTCTGCCTCCCAACACTCACACCGTACCGGCCTTGGCGTTTCAAAAATAAAGGTTAAAATCACACCCACAACCTCGACCGGAATAGGCTTATTATGCCTTAATGAGGTGCCATTATCCTGTTCATGAAGCTGCTAGGAGCCACAGGGTGATGATTGGGGGGGTTGTTCTCATGGTTTGGACACAAAAGCATCTGGCGAAAAACTGCTAACTTTTTAGGAATTGATTATAAATCTTTAGGGCGACAACAAGCTTTGACGCTGCTCTGAATCTAGTGGAAGAAAATTTGACATTCATGTTTGATATTGAAGCCAAAGCAGCCGCACAATGTTCGAGGTGATTTCTCAAAGGTAATTATGTTTTTTGCTTCTCGGGCACATTTTTTTCTAAAATAAAATGTCTCAGTTGATGTGATTCTGGGTCAAAAATACCCCCCCACCCCCCTTTTTACAGGCTGCAGTGCTCGCTAAAGAGCGCCCACGTCTGGCGGGGCTATTTCAGTGCGAGGTCGGGGCTGAATGAAGGGGTTCCACAGCTATAATGATGTGGCCTCGTGGACGGGACGGACAAAAGCAGGCCACTAATTTTGGTCAGAGCTCGGGCCAAAAGGCAGACGAGACACACCCAGAGCAGGAGGATGCTGGGTACGTGATGTGCCTGGCTCGCGGTCATTACCTCCACAAAAAACTTAAAGATGTTCGGCTACATCTTAGCTGACATTTAAAGGCTGTGACGTGCAGTGGCTGCTTCAAGGACTAGTTAGTAAAGGCCTTTCTCCAGCTATGGACTGACAGGTGTGTCTCTGTCAGGTTCTGAAGAAGTCATTTCATACAGCTTTGCCCAAATAGCAAAGGTTAAAGGGAAGTCTGAAATATAAGCACAACTTTTTGCAGAAGAGATGTTTTTTTTTCCTGCTCTTCCTTCCTTTGAATCATCTCTCAGGCCCTTAGGAGGGTCCCAGTCTCCCAAGTTAGGAGCAGCTGATCCAACTAACATGAGGAGTTGTCCAGACCCCCCCCCCCCCGAATCTGTAGGCCACTGTCGTTGCCACAAGTGAAGAGAAACAGAAACAACTGGGACTTAGTAGAGAAATCAATGATGCAGTTTAAATTCTGTTTTAAGCTGAGTTCAGAAGCTCTGTTTGTCTCAGGGCTGTTGTTACAAAAGACACTGAGATTTACGATCCCAGCTGTCAGCTCGTGATGACGTCGAGCGGCCATTTGAGTTTTTAGCGCGCCGTTCTCGGCTCGGTATCTGAAAATGTGATTGTCTGAGTGGGAAGAAACGAAACAGACAGAGGGAGCGAGAGCTTAGATTTTAAATGGGAGGAAGCAGCATCAGCAGGACTTGGATTTATTTGCATCTCCCTGGTTTTTAAGGCAGATAAGACATTAAGATGCAGCAATTGGACTAAATGGGTGATTAATCTGGAAATTGCTGCAGTGTACACTTAATGCAGCACTTCCCATCTATTCAAGTAAAACCCCTATGACCTTGATGATTGTTATCACTTTGTGATCACATATATACAGTAATTCACAGGGAAAAGGAAGCTTTTTACAGCTTTTTACAAAACACAAGTTAGAAAAGCAAACATAATTCTGAATAATGTGACTAAACTATTCACCAAGCATGATACTAAGTTTTCCTTTTAATGTGGAATAATGATAATCAGGATAAGAAAACTTAGACATAATTTCCTGATGATGATTAATGTGATTTTTGCTTCAACACTCAGGTTGTAAACCACCAGCCTAAGGTACAGTTTATGTGGTTTAAATAAGATAAGGAGATTTAAAATGGAAAAAAAACCAAAACAAAACCCTGCGTTCAGACAGGTCAGAAAGCTCCACAGACAGTTTCCACTTAAAAATAAAGCCCAGAGTTAGTCATGATAATTGCTCTCCTGCAGGAAATCTGAGCCATAATCACACTAGCTAAGGTCAACTGCCTAAAAATATAAACTTGTAATCTTAGGGGACTGCAGGTTAGAACTTTTCTGAAACTTCAGCAAAAGCTCCAGTGTAAAAAAGATTCAATTTTTTCTGCAAAACTCAATAAAATAAAAAGGTTTAATACTGAAAATTGAATGCAGCTACAGAGGAAAATTTAACCAGTAATCTGCTATTAAGAGACCACAGAAAAAGACCTACAGCTCATTGAGTTCATTTGTCTCATACATGCTGCAGCCTGCGAGCCGCTGCCCAGGGCGAAGCAGGACACTTTCTCTGGGTGTGGCACCGCTGTGCTCTCCCAAATAAAGTCAGGCCACAAGCTTCACCCAAGCCCAACGTATAATACAGCCGCTGCGGTTTTCCCTGAAATAACTCCTGCTTCTGAAAAGCCAGCCTCTCTCTCAGGGGAGAGGCTCAACCACATAATTAGTATTTAGGAACGTCACTTGACTGCTTGGATTAAAATATGCCCAGAAAGCCTGAAGCAGGTGGCCATTTTTAGATTTTTTTTTTTTTGCTCTCTTTGCACTTTCTCCTGATAGTTTTCTTACTTTTGTTTAAGACTAAAGGACCGAAGAGGATTGTTTCATTAAGAGTTTAAACTACTGCTTTTACAGTTTAACAACGGGGATTATAATCTATTCTCAGATTTTTAGAATCAAGACACTTCTTATTTCTGAAGTAACTTCCAGAGGAGTTTGACAGTTTAGGTTTTCTCAGATTTTTTGGCACCTGAATTTGCAAAACAAGTTAAATTATAGGACACACCTTTTGATTGAACGCAGTGAAGAGGCATTTTCATACCATGATGTGAAAACTATAGGTCTCATCTGGTTTTATGTTTGCAGACAGAGCATTTGAACACAGACACATTTATAGACACATTTAGAGCCAGGAGATTGAGTCCAACCACAGTCTAGTCACTGCCAGGCTGAATAATTCTAGTCCCTTGCTCATGTGCATGTCACTTGCAATTTGTCTGAAAGTGCCTCTCTGTGCTGGAGAACATCAAATTCTTGAAGTGATGCACATGTCTCATTGTCTCAGATATTTTCGGCTGCTTCCGGTTTATTTTTTTTTCTGACTTAACAAGTAAAATATTGCAAACATACAAAACAACAGTGCCATTGTTAAGTGACTGCACATGGTTTTCAGACTGCAAAACATGACTGAAAGTAATTATGTGAGTGACTTGTTGATTAGAAAAGCTGATGCATTAAAGGGGCACTCCGATGATTTAGTGGAGGGATCAGTCACATGATCATGAATTATCTGTTTATCTGTTGATTGTTGCCATTTTATTGTGTTCAATGCCCGTTTTTGATGTATTTTCTTTTTGAGTTTTGTGAGGGACACATTAAAAACAAAAAAAAAGTTAAAGCAGCTTTGATAGATCCTGACTTTTATGTCCCTATTACAAGTTGAACTCCAAAACAGCAGGATACTACATTTCCCACATTGCAACTTTGATGCCACATCTTTTGATAGATTCTGCTTGTCTGGTAAATGCCCATGTCTTTAAAGCTCCACACCCGCAGTTTAACATAGTTTCTCCATTATAAATATGTAGCCTCTGAGCCCTGAAACATCACCAGGATTATTTTTACCCTCCAGAGTCAGAGTAGATGTTATAAACCTGTCTGAGTAGCACAAACCATGATGAGTCAACTGACTCTGATGTGTAAAATACATGGAATTTCCCTTTAAATTACGGACTTAAATCTAGTAAGAGTTTATGGGCCTTGGTGTAATTTATGGCATTTTAATTTTAATCATTCTCAAAGTGAGTCTTTTAATGTTGACCTTGTAAAGCATGACATGCATTGAGGCGGATGCTTGCTCTTTTTCTCATGCAACTAATCAGTAGAGGAGAAGCAAATTCACCCAAGTACTATATTACACAGAGTTTTGAGGTGGTTGCTCTTTCCATTTCATGCTACTTCGTTCTTTTTACTCCTCCACAAATTTAAAGGGAAATATTCCACTTTTTAATCCAGTACATTTATTTGACTAGTTTTAGGTACAAGTCACTTGAAAAAAACTTCGATTTTACAGACAAATAACACAATCAGCTTGTGGAACATTTTACCTTGTTATAGATGAAACTGAATATAGAGTAATTTTTTCAGTGTGATATTTATTATTTTATCTGAGTATAGGGTCTGATTTTTTTCCTGCATAACTGTCTATAATCAGCTGATATATGGTGCATATGGACAGAGTATTTAAATGACTTTAGCCTTGTACCTACTGATATTTATTGTATAAGTTGGTAATGGGTGTAGCCTACTGGCCAAAGGTGGAAAATACACCGCAAATACACTGCATTCATTGGTCCGTGGGCTATTTAGGTATTTTTATGTTTTATGGGAGTCAGTTTGTGGTGTAAATTTATATTTTTCAAGATTTTATCCTTAGATTTGTAGTTAATATTAATACATATAATGTCATCTGCGCAAAGAAACTGTTTCACGACATCTGAAAATATAGAAAAATATGTCGTTGGTCCAGTAAGAGTGAAGACTGTACATACAAGTACACGAAGAAAACTCAGCTCCAGATGTCCATTTTTATGCTCTGCTTGACTCTACTCCAACAATCAGATAAAGAGCCCAGAGCCATGTCGGATCTGTGTGTGCGACAGGGGGGGACTGTAGTGTGTGAGGACCTTCAGATTCCTTCCAGTTGGTAAAACTCATCATTATGGGTATTTTTTTCCAATCATACTCAAACAAGCTTGACAGTAGGGCTGGAGAGTTTCAGGGAATCCCAAATGCATACATACATTTAGCCTAATCTCTAATGTAGCCCAATTTCTACACTGTTTATGCTGCAAATTTCGGTACCGGATTTAGCAACTTCTCTATGGCAACAAATCAAGGAAACAATGTTGCTGACTTTGCAGCCACTTTCTTTTCCTTTCAGCTGCTAAATGGTTCGTAATGTTCACCGGCCAGTTGCTAATTTCATCCGAGTGCTGGTGGGTGCTAAGCAGCTGGTGCACGGTGGGCATAATGGAGCCTTTTACACTGAAATCAGCCCCCCCCCCCACATGCCAAAAACACATGCCAGACGTTTTTAATAATGTTTTTAACCAATTAGACCTGAGATCTAATCCAAATCGATGTAAAGTCTTTCATTTTGAACAACAGCACATCAACAGGACCGAAGCAGGTTTTATTTTGGAGTAGTGCTCCTCTGGAGGTAGAAAAAACATCTAAGGGTTAATGTAATTTAAACACTTGTGAAAAAAGCTAAAGAATCGTGTACTCCGTCGAAGTAAAGTGTCGACCTTTCAGGATGATGAGTGTCATTGCTACGGTCTAAAAGTAGAATCACTGCACAATGTTTTATGTGTATTGCAAAGTTAAATACTCCACCTGCAATGGTTTTTATCCTTGTCCTTGTCCACTGAGGCTGACTTGACCTGGAAAAATACATTTCTGCCCTGAGCGATCTCTACCTACAAATTTGTAGTTAATTAAACAGGAAGCACAACTGTAGGTGGAAGCAGTGGGCGTTGTATTTCCCACACTGCCGGGCCACCAGGCCGAGGCATAGTTCCCTTTGTCATGTGCCCCGGCTGAGGCCAAGTATTGACTCATGGGTGCCACAGGCTGCCGGACCTTCTGTTGTTCAAGCGTCGGGCAAATGATTGTTTTCTCTTGGTTTAAAACAGTCTGGATCCGCTGAAACAGACTGGCTGCTATGTGTGAAGGATTAAAAAAAAAAAAAAGAGGAAAGGATTGTAGATGTTATGCTTGATTTTGCACGACTTCCCTGCATCTTAGGGACGGGTTGAAAGTTAAAAGTGGTTAGGACATGTTTTTGAGGATATTCTCTGTTCTTACCTGCAAATTGCACTGAAAATGTCATGAGAAAAGAATAGAGGAAGATAACACAACATCTGGCAAAATGGCTCCTCCAGAAATCGCATTCAACTTTGTCTGCAGAAACTTGTTGGTTGGGTCTGCCACGGTGAATTGAGCTGAGGAATTCTGCACACGTTTTTGACCCATGACTGAAAACATGATAACGATGCCGACTGAGAGGGAATCAGGACCTGCTCCAACGATCCGATACGCAGCCCAGAGCTGTGTTGAATCTGTGTGTGCGACGCGAGGGACTGTGTGTGTGTGTGTGTGTGTGTGTGTGTGTGTGTGTGTGTGTGTGCGTGTGTGTGTGTGTGTGTGTGTGTGCATGTGTGTGAGGAAGCGGTGTGTGAAGAGCTCGGGGCCTACCAGACAACAGCACCACTTCCTCATAGCATGGATGTTAAAACTGGTAATAAATATTAAAGATCCGTTTCAAAGCCTGATATTTGGAAGAGCAGATTCCAATGTGGGTCTGCGTGTTCCACAAACATCCACTTCTACAAATTTGCCTTGGGGCGATCTATGTGGATTTTATGTGGTTTAAAAATGCAGGAGATTTTTCACATCAAATCTTCTTGGATGATTCTAGGTGATCATTGACTTGCTGAATCCCAATTTCAAAGAAATCGTACATGTAATTAAATCTCCTCTCAATCTGTCTCATCTTGTTTGCATTTAGGAATGAATGTTCTCCCTTAGCTCACCCCCCATCACCTGCCATTGCTTACTTGTCAACAAGCAAACTCCTCAAGGTGTTCCACAACTAAAAGTCCATCCATCTCTTTGCAACTTTTGTATTTGTACTTTTTTTCATTCATCCAAATTTCATTTATTTCTCCCAACAGGGCAATTAGTTGTGCAGCAGTGAAACACAAGATAAAATACAAGGCACATTATCACATTGAAAATACAAATTAAAAAATAAGAATCAGAGTGAACAAGTTCAAAAAACAAAAAGTGATTTAAAGAGAAATTACAATATAAATAAAGATGATTGTAAATAAGTCACCTTTTTCCAGGGTTTTGCTGCAGACGTTTACCACCCTATTTGAAGTGTCCTGCTGTTTGACAGAGAAGAATGGTAACAAATAAATGAAAGTGTAAAAACTGATTTAAAAAAGATCCATCAGACGATGGCGTTAAAGACTTGGCCAGTTTGCTCAGAAAGACAATCCACTGCCAGGTTTTCTTGTGGAGCATGTTTTACTTTCAGAGGCAAACTTGTCATCTGCTATAACACCCACAGCTTCTGATTTTTCAGAATTTAACGCAGTGTTGTGGGGTGGTGATGTGAAATCAGTGCACGCGTCCTTGTCGTATCGACATTTGGTCGTAAAAATGCTTTGTTACGTTACTTTTAAAGAACCAGCTGTTAACATGCCAGGTCTGCGTGTGCAACAGGGGGACGGTGGTTTGTGAGGATGTGGTCTGTGAGGACGCAGGCGACTGCTGGGCCACAGAGACGCCGGAGGGCGAGTGTTGCCCCGTGTGCTCGGCCGCGGCATGGCGCCAAAATACAGACACACAAACCGGTAAACCGAACCGTGCTGGGGCCATTTTGCCGCCTGCAGGTTTTCTGTGGCTGCATCTTGGTTGTTTTCAGCCTGAAGTGATTTCAGCAGTCGGTCAATCTTACCGTCTGTGTCGTGGACTTCAGGTGCTCCCTGGCGACGTCCCCAGCCTGAAGGCCTCCTCTTCAGGCTCCATCTAGTTCACACTGCCTCTAAATGTTATATCATCTATAAATTTGTGCTCTGAATTTCCCTTTGACTGTTTTAAGTTTGCACAAGGAATACAGGAAGTTTTTGCCAGAGAAGTTCACTACTCAACTGGGTTTTGTGCAGCGAAAAACGTTGGTAGCGATTCCACCTACAGTTTAGCATAAACTACATATGCTGAGTCTTTTAGGTGGTGCTAGAAATGAAAAATAAAGGACACTGGGAGAGCTGCTACTATCAGTTTTACTGCCACACTAAGGAAGTTGAGCAGGTAACTTATTTACCAAATAAGGTGTATTCCTCTGGGAAATCGTACCACCGTCGCCATGCTCCGTGTCAAACTGTTTGATACACTTTTGATTATGGTTGTCGCCACTTTTGTTGGCCTTTGCTTACTCTGATTTGCTTCCTTTTTCACACCAATCATGGCTTAAGGTTTTTAAAATATACTTTTTTAAAGGAACAGTTCCTTTCTTGTCACCGTTTAAAGCCCCCTGTGTGTAGGATTTCAAAATTCATTACTTTGGTTGCAGAATCAAAAAATTCTACACATAGGGGTTTTAAACAACATGACCACTTCTGTCCTTGTGTTTAAATGCTGGCATAAAAATTGAGCATGTTGGAAAATGCCATTTTAATTTAAGATTTAGTATTTAGAGGAAAAGTTAGATTTTTTTGAGATATGCACTTTCTTGCCAAGAGTTAGAGTAGAAGATTAATATTCATGCGAAATGCGAAGCTCCCCATGCAACCGGGTACTTTAGCTTATCTTAGCATTAAGACTGGAAATGAGGGAACAACTAGTCAGCTATTTAATCTATATAAAAAAAACACAGTGTAAACGTGACGAATCACCATATTACGCAGGGTTAAGTGCTGAACTGGGGCCGGTAATGTCCTTCTAGTTTTCATATTGAACAAATGAGATGTAACATGTTGATTAGTGGGGTTTATTTAGTTCGTTTATTTATTTAGTTTTAAAAACAACCCCAGATGGTAACATAAATTCCGTTTCCACCAAGATACCTGCACGGAAAATGGAAAGGTCTACGCCAACAATGACATGTGGAACCCGGAGCCCTGCAAGATCTGTGTGTGCGACAAGGGCACCGCTGTGTGCGAGGACGTGGTCTGCGAGGACCTCGGCGGCTGCCAGAAGACCGCGACCCCGGAGGGCGAGTGCTGCCCCGTGTGCGACAGCTTCGCCAGCGCCGGGAGGGTGATTGGTGAGGCGCGCTTCCCATCATTCCACTAGGACAGTCTTGTTATTAGAGCAGCTTCCATGTATGCAAGATGGGAAGTTAAATCATTGAAAGTCAATGAAAAAAACTTCAGATTTGTTTGACTGATTTAGTCACAGAGTTCAATATCTGTTTGTATAATATCTTTAACATGAAAAGATGAATGCAGTAGCTGAGAGCTCCAGAAAACTACTAAATTACGTAAATCATTCAGGTTTAGGAGAGAATATGACTGTGTAGATGAAGCATACATGTAATTAACCTCCTTTCTTTCTATTCTCCCCAAGAAATCATGGGCTTCAAGGTGAGTCACGAATCATCTTGACATGGATCAATTTAAGACAAGTGTGAAAACTACTTTTATTGAAAACAAAATGTTTATTTGTTTCCTTTACAGGGACAGAAAGGTGAACCAGGTGATATTCCACATGTAAGTAATCTCAACAGTGTGAATGGCAAGTTTTTGTTATGATGTTTATTTTTTATTGCAGCTTCCAATAATTAAGAAAGTCCAGTTTGTAGAAACATTTTTTCATTATTAATATTTTATACATTTTACATTTTTTCATCATGTTAACACAGTTTCTTTCCTCTCAGGTGGTGGGACTACCTGGACGTCAAGGACCTGCGGTGGGGTTCTACTGCTTTTACTTTCAATATTAGTTTTGTGTTTACCCATGACATGCACCAATGTGCATAATTGGGTAATGTATAATATCTAAGGTTCAAGAAATGAATAATACAATACGTTTTTCTCCCTTACAATGAGCTCAATGCACTAGTTTTGACACTAGAGGGCACCAAGACATCATAACGGCCCTGGTTTTCACCTTCGTTAGACTTTTACACAGTCACACACTAATTTTTATTTTCTAGCTTTTTTTTCTTTCATTTTTTAAATACCTGGCCTGTTTGCATTGCAGCCGCCGTTGATACCAAAGGAGAAAACTGCACCGTCGATGGGGAGGTCTACCGCAACAACGACATCTGGAAACCGGAGCCGTGCCGCGTCTGTGTCTGCGACAATGGCGTTGCCATCTGCGACGAGGTGCAGTGTGACGCCCTGGCGAACTGCGAGAAGGTCATCACACCCGAGGGAGAGTGCTGCCCCGTGTGCGACAGCTTCGCCAGCGCCGGGAGGGTGATTGGTGAGGCGCGCTTCCCATCATTCCACTAGGACAGTCTTGTTATTAGAGCAGCTTCCATGTATGCAAGATGGGAAGTTAAATCATTGAAAGTCAATGAAAAAAACTTCAGATTTGTTTGACTGATTTAGTCACAGAGTTCAATATCTGTTTGTATAATATCTTTAACATGAAAAGATGAATGCAGTAGCTGAGAGCTCCAGAAAACTACTAAATTACGTAAATCATTCAGGTTTAGGAGAGAATATGACTGTGTAGATGAAGCATACATGTAATTAACCTCCTTTCTTTCTATTCTCCCCAAGAAATCATGGGCTTCAAGGTGAGTCACGAATCATCTTGACATGGATCAATTTAAGACAAGTGTGAAAACTACTTTTATTGAAAACAAAATGTTTATTTGTTTCCTTTACAGGGACAGAAAGGTGAACCAGGTGATATTCCACATGTAAGTAATCTCAACAGTGTGAATGGCAAGTTTTTGTTATGATGTTTATTTTTTA
Source organism: Istiophorus platypterus (assembly GCA_016859345.1). Taxonomy (NCBI): domain Eukaryota; kingdom Metazoa; phylum Chordata; class Actinopteri; order Istiophoriformes; family Istiophoridae; genus Istiophorus; species Istiophorus platypterus. Next base: position 11,273,248 of record CM029131.1, on the reverse strand, counting down.
TTGCAGCTTCCAATAATTAAGAAAGTCCAGTTTGTAGAAACATTTTTTCATTATTAATATTTTATACATTTTACATTTTTTCATCATGTTAACACAGTTTCTTTCCTCTCAGGTGGTGGGACTACCTGGACGTCAAGGACCTGCGGTGGGGTTCTACTGCTTTTACTTTCAATATTAGTTTTGTGTTTACCCATGACATGCACCAATGTGCATAATTGGGTAATGTATAATATCTAAGGTTCAAGAAATGAATAATACAATACGTTTTTCTCCCTTACAATGAGCTCAATGCACTAGTTTTGACACTAGAGGGCACCAAGACATCATAACAGCCCTGGTTTTCACCTTCGTTAGACTTTTACACAGTCACACACTAATTTTTATTTTTTTTTTTTGGAAGCATTTAAGATAGAAAACACCCTGTGCATGTCTTCATGTCAGCTGCATGTAATAAACATGTGTTGGTAAAGCACGCAGACACGAAAAATGCTGGCTTTTGTTTTAGGGGGTGCAGGCAGATTTACATGCAAGCGTCTGCTCGTTGTTCACATAGAAGAATGGAGGATGTTCGTATTGTGTAATATCTTCATTGGGGCCACAGATAATCTCATTTTTCAAGACCTTCTTTTCAGTGTGGTTTAATAATTCCTATGTTAACAGGCCTATTTTGTAATGGCATTAATTAATCATGATTTAAATGCAAAGAGCGTATTTGGCCTATCATATCATTTGAAGGGCTTATGGATTATGTCTGTGTTTATGGTTCAGGGTCCTCCGGGAGCTCATGGTCGCCCTGGACCACGAGGCTTTAAAGGCAGGCGGGTAAGTCTGGGTCACCGCTGACTGAGCTAATGATTTGATATAGTAAAAAAAAAAAAAACAACATTAATTTAAACAAAGGTTAAAACAGCCAAAAGAATTCTGCTTTCTTAAGACCAGGACTTGCTTAGACCTAATTTTTTTTTGATATGAGGAAAAGAGAGAAATACTGAGTGAAATTTCCTGCATTAATAAGATAGATTATTAGTTGATTGATCAAGTGGTACAGAAATCAACTGTCTATTTATTAATCTTCAAGTGGCCAAATGGAAAAATTTCTGATATTTGTCCACACAACCTGCAGGGCTTCCCTGGGCCTGCAGGATTTGACGGGGAGCCCGGTGTGCCAGGAAATCCAGGAGAACCAGGACCCCCAGGTCATCCCTCCCCCCCTGGGGTGAGTCATCTGTCTTGTTTCAGTGTCTCATCTTTCACAAGTTTTACCATAGACGAGCGTCTCCTGTGTGATAGTTTTGGACATTTATTTGGACGAATCTCTTCGTAAAAAGGGCCACCTGGTGTCACAGATGGCCTCAGGGTTCGGGGAGAAGTCTAGTCCGTCCGCCATGTTATCAGGGTCAAGGGTGAGTGCTGCAAGCTTGTATGGGAGAAAGCTGGTTTTAAATGACATACGTTACATTGATGCAATTTTAGAAGTTTTCTTTAATGCATTTCTTTAAGGTATGAAATGTTGCTTTTTCAGGGCGAAGCAGGACCACGAGGACCTCCAGGACAGACCGGATCCCCCGTAAGTTTTGTGTCATAAACATCCTCTTAACAGTTTTTATAACTATGAATCATTCTTTGACTGAAACACAATTCTTTAAGTCATATTCTTAAAGCTACTGTCATTTATTTCTTCTACTCTTGTTCAGGGTCCGACTGGTGGTCAGGGAATTCCAGGAGAGGCTGGAGAACAGGGACAGATGGTGGGAACCCTTTTACATCTCACACGTTTAGTTGATTCTCATGAACTGAGATGCTGAATTTTGTTTAAAATAGAAAAAAAATAGATAGATAAATAAAATCAGCTGTAACAGTTCCTTGGGTTTGTCTGCAGGGTGAGCCAGGTCATCGCGGGCCAGATGGGCTACCAGGAAAACCTGGACCTGATGTGAGTCGAACACACACACATCCTCTTATGAGAATTGTTGTTATTATCCTCATTTTTTTCAGCATTTTCTATTTCTTCTTGCCAGTTTTGACATTAATATCAGCAATAACATTTTTATTAGCAAAACCACAGTAATTATGGTTACTTGGGCCATTATTCTTCTCATTATTATTGCTGTTTTTGGTACTGTCCATTCTACTATTTCACATTTTCCGCTCAGGGAGCATCTGGAGCAGCAGGTGCGACGGGAGAGCCAGGATTTCCAGGATCAGCGGTAACTGGTCACCTCCCAGCATTCACACCAAATCTAAATCAATTATAATATCATTAAATTATTAAACATTACCCAGTGACACAATCAAGCCATGTCTGAACAAGGGAGCCACAATGCTATTTTCCATTTCATGTAAAATCTAGCATAAGTACATCAAATATGAACTATGTTAATATCATTTTGCTGCTTTATCTCACAGTGTTACAAGTTCAGCGATGAACGAAAAATGTTGTAATAAATATTGAAGTTTAGGCTGAAATAAGAAAGACAGACATGTTACTCAAGGACAGATCTGAATGTATCCAGTGGTCCAAAGTACCTGATTAAGAACTCATCTCCTTTCAAAGTACATAAAACAAATCCAGGACACACACAATTCGTCCCAGAATTGACAGAAACTAAATGATAGGTAAACAGAACAAGGAAAGGTCTAAAATGGGATTTTATAGTGGATTCAATGGTTGATTTCTTCAGGGTGCAAGAGGATTCCCAGGACTTCCAGGTCAACCAGGACTGAAAGGTCACAAGGTATGTCAGACGTCGCCAAAGTCATATGTTACCAGTGAACCCTCGCTTTCTCTATTTCTTCAGTAATATCCGGAGATTAGCTGTTTTTTGTGACTTTAATTCTCTCCAACAGGGAAATGCTGGTCTTCTTGGACTCAGAGGCGAGCCAGGAGCGGTCGGAAGCAAGGTACGAATATATCACCTCATCCCCTGTAGCATTAGATTTCATAATCTATAATGAAAGTGTCTGATGGTGAGAGTTGAGGCACCAGCTTCCATCTGCTGTTCAAAGCTGCAGAGTCAACACCCACATTGTATCTGTGTCCTTGTGTTTTGCAGGGTGCGTCTGGTACCTCTGGTGCCATGGGTGCTCCCGGTCCACTGGTAAACAACACACACACACACACACACACACACACACACACACACACGCACACACACACACACACACACATGCACACACACACACACACACGGTAAAAAGTATTTGATTGGGAGCCAGATGTCAGTCACGCAGACACTGAGCCATCCTCCTGTTTCAGGGCCCACCGGGCTTGCAGGGAGAAAGAGGCAGAGCTGGACCACCTGGGCCTGTGGTAAGAAAATAAAGTTATTTTTATTATATTTGACAAAGTAAAAAAATGTAAAATGATCTGGCAGGACTGAAACATTTTCTTTCTCTCCTGCTTTTAGGGAAAACGTGGTGCAGCCGGCCACGTCGGCAAACCAGGTCCTATGGTAAGGACTGATGAATACTTCATAAATATGCTTTATGACTTGTAAATAAAATGACCAGACCTAAGTTTCAAAATGACACAACCTCTACTGGATCATGAGACCATGAGAACGAACAAATAGAGCCTCTAACTTTTACTTTACTATCTTTACAGGGTCCACTGGGAATCTCCGGCATGCCAGGATTTCCCGGTAGCCCCGGAATGAAGGTGAGATTGTTATAGTCTTATATTTTTGATTCGATAGCCAAATATGAGATTTTGAAATCAATTGAAGGCCCTGAAAAACCATCAAAAAGCCCTTGATTCATACCAAATCTGTCCTCTGGTGCAGGGTGAGGCAGGACCAACAGGGGTGAGGGGAAGTCAAGGACAGCAGGGACCCAGAGGAGATGCCGGACACGTGGGACCACCTGGACCAACAGGACAGCAGGTGTGTTATAATCAAATTCATCATTATGGTGAAGGTATTTATTTTAAACCTGGGAAAGTGAGAACACTGCATAAGTTTTTTTAGAAGTTGGGATCAGAATCATTATTAATTATTGCTTGACGTTTGTTTTTTGACAGGGTGCGGCAGGAATTGATGGAGCTCCAGGTGCCCGTGGCCAAACAGTGAGTGTAACTGCATAAACTATGGATGCTAAGAGATTGTCAGGACTTCCACCGGATCGTTGTCTGCAGATCTGTGTCCTTGTAGTTAATAGTAATGCGGCCTTTTTCTCCTCCTTTTCCTCACTTTGTGATTCAGCCAAGATTTATTGATTTTACATCACAATGTTGGCTTTCACTGCTCTAAAGAGTGGTGAATTCAGAGGAATACTTAATCCTTTTCGGAGAGGGATTTTATTCCTGTGATTAATTTTGGTTGACTCTCCAAGACCGCGTGGTGCATCAGGTTCAGCTCTTTTGGATTAAAAAATAGATAAATAACTAAATCTCTCTCCACCTTCCCAGGGTCTGGCAGGTGTTCAGGGTCCATCGGGTTTGCTGGGCCCAGCCGGCCCCCCTGGCCCCCAGGGAACCACAGGAGCACCAGGACCTAAGGGCCAATTGGTAGGAGCCCTCATTTCACTTGGGTTTCTTAATAAATTACTTACTAGTCCTGTAGTGCAAATTTTTTTTTACCTCTAGGTTCTGTGATCTTCTTTTACAGGGTGATGTTGGATTGCCTGGATTCAAGGGAGAAGCTGGACTTAAGGGAGAAAGAGTAAGACGACAAATAAAACTATCCTGACTTAAATTTTTGTAATATTTGCTGTTAGTTGACAGATTGTTTGACTAGTTCGCCAGGGGACTGATTGAGGGATTCACTGGTTATTGATTTCGGTGCCATGTTAGGGGGACCATGGTGCTCAGGGTCCATTGGGCCCAATGGGAGAGGATGGGAAACGTGGACCCCGAGGTGATGCTGGATCCATTGGGCCTTCGGGGCCACCCGGAGAGACAGTGAGTCAACCTTTATTTCAACCCTTAAAAATCTATAAACATACATATATATACATATCCTTTGAGCACAGAGCAAATTTTTATGATCTCAGGGTTTTTGGACATTTATTGGAAACTCTAAACTCCTGTGGGCCATTTAAATGAAGTGTCCTTCATTTGTTTTAGGGAGCTCCAGGAAATAGAGGTTTCCCTGGTGCAGATGGTTTACCAGGCCAGAAGGTGAGTTGACTCCACATGGAAAATACATATGGCAGCAGAATTTAAACACCATTGTTAATTGTGATTATTCTTAACCATTTCTGTGAATTTGAATATTTGTTGCTTGGCCTAACAGGGAGCCCAGGGTGAAAGAGGGCTGTCAGGTGCGACTGGCCCCAAAGGTTCACCTGGAGATCTGGGACGCACTGGAGAGCCAGGTCTAACAGGAGCCCGGGTAAGCCAGATACAGCGGAACATCCAATGTGGTTATCTATTACATTGAAGTAATTCAAATTCCTGCCTTTATTTTTTGGGTGGATTTTTGGTGATTAGGAACATATTATATACATATTTATGTCAAGCACATTAAAGAAACATGACCAAACAGAAAATGAAATGAAAATGGCAAATATCAGAAATACAGTTTTCCATTTAAAGATATAATACAATATTTACGGAATATTTGACTTTGATGAGAAGATATAACTTCGGAGTTAGGTATCTAAGGCTGTTCTGTAACCACGCTTCTTATCTTGTGTCTTACTTCACAGGGTCTTACTGGACTTATCGGCACTCAGGGAGCAGAGGGAAAACAAGGACCAGTGGTCCGTAAAACCTTTTTATTTTCGCTGTTCATCAACATCTCACCACTTACCAAAACAACTAAATGCGAATTCTTTTCTCAAACCCAGAGTAGAGTATGTATGGTATTCGTTGCACGATGGCATGAATTTAATTTTCCTTTTGTCTTTCCAGGGCTCAGCAGGAGAGGATGGCAAACCAGGCTCAGCTGGTTCAACTGGAAACAGAGGTCCAGCTGGATCGATGGGCCTGCCAGGACCAAAAGGCTTCGCTGTCAGTATGACTGTGTTTAAGATTATCCAACAATTGTTGTTTTTAGGCATTGTTAGGAACAGGTGATAACCAGACAGAACCATATTGCACACCATTGTTCTGCGTGCAATGAGATATTCTGTGACATATGCGGAAGAGGAAAGAGAAGGCTACCATTGCCTGTTTTGTTGAAAATGCATTGAAGGAGATGTCCAATAACTGGGATAAAAAGTAACAAAATAAATCTTAAATACAATATTTAAAATAAAATGACAGTTCGAAATAACAAACTAGAGTTAGTCACATTTTATTCTGAAAATGTAAAATGCTGCAGAATGACAATAACCTATAGGATGCATGTTAACACAACATATGAAGACTTCTGTGGTTGGGTTCCGTTTATTTTTTAGGGTGATGCCGGGAAGATCGGAGAGGCTGGAAGTGCTGGAGCTCCAGGTCAAAGGGTAGCTATCACTATTAAATAGTATAATTAATACCTCTTATTGGGGCTCAGTTCTCTTCATCAAAACACAGATATACTGATAAATACTGTGCTTGAACTGTTTTACAGGGAGTGAATGGAAAAGACGGCGAGGAAGGAGCTGCTGGACCACCTGGACCAGCTGTAAGCATCCCCCTTTGTTGAGAAAATCATCATGACTTGGATGATTGTATTTAGATTATAATTAACTTTTTTCCCAGGGTCCTGCAGGAAAAAGAGGAGAGCAGGGACCACAGGGACTGCACGGTTTCCAGGTAAACTGCATCCTGTAATTATAAAGTGCTTATCTAGTGTTTTCTTTTTTTAATGAAGTCTGATTTAATTATACCAGCGTAATAATTAGTATGTGTATATTCTTGCCAATTATTGTCATTAGCATTAAATAAAAAGTGGCTTGGTGTTTAATAGGGTTTGCCCGGACTGCCAGGCGGACCTGGAGAGCCAGGAAAACCAGGTCATGAGGTACAATAAAACATTTTTTTAGCATGAACAGTTTGTTTTGTTTAATGTAGCTTTCAAATGTTATGCTGTACAATGATCACTTTACTAGAACGTCTTCATATGATATTACATTAGATGTAATGTTATTGTGTTTTTCCAGGGTCTTGCTGGAGAGGCCGGCGCTCTTGGAGCTAATGGTCCAAGGGTGAGTCCATTTGTATCGTTAAGAACTGTTCCCACCCCTGATTAAGACTAGAGCTCTTATTCAGTTTCCACAGTCAAATTTTTCCAATCAATCACAGTGACTGAATCTGCTGCCTTTTAGTCACAACTCATTATATTTCATGTTTAAGAGCAATAAGACACTACTGTATGTCTTGATCTGCTGGTTGTCCATGTAGGGAGAAAGAGGACCTCCAGGAGAAAGAGGTGAAATTGGACCCAATGGGCTGCAGGGACCCAAAGGTAGTCCAGGTGCACCAGGACCAGATGGACCGAAGGTATTGTAAAGATAAAGCCACAGATACCGACACCTGAGGCGCCTAGAACCGAACCCTAAATAATTTTGAGTTGCTGCTTGTAAATCTGTGATACTTTCTTGTGTATTTTAGGGTAACCTTGGTCCAAAGGGTGCTCTTGGTGAGCCAGGAGGTGCAGGACTTCAGGGGATGCCAGGGGAGAGGGGCATACCAGGACCTTCAGGCCCAAAGGGCGATGCTGTAAGTTAAAGAATAGGATTAGATGGTCCGGAAAGAAGCGATACCCGCTACTGACCCGACGGTTTGTCTGTCCCTATATACCTGATGGGTCAGGTCTAAACAAATTCATTGAGGGTTGTCAAAAGCGTTTTCTGGGGGGTTCATCTTGTGAAGTGAAGATGAGCCTGAGCTACTGATAAGGCTGATTTCTTGTAACAGGGCTCTGCCGGAGAGAAAGGACTTGAGGGTAAAGCAGGAGCCGACGGTGCACGGGTGAGTGGTTTCATCGTGATGGATATTTTATCTGATGGCACTAAGACTGAAAATATGTTCACTGTCAATCCATCACTGGCTGACAATCTTACAATTAAGTTTTTGATTGTCAGTTATAGTATGTAATATATATTTGTTCATTTTATTTAAAGGGACTTCCTGGTTCTGTTGGACCTGTTGGTTCCAGTGGACCCAATGGAGAGAAGGTGAGTTCAAAAGCAAATTTGTTTTAGCACGAAATGCGATTGGTATTGGTTATATAATTAGCCAAAATGATCACAGTCTGAACATAACAGCAAAATCACCAAGAATCACACAGCACTGATGATATTTGACTGAAATTCAGTAGTAGTCAAAGAATTAAGAGAGGACAGCTTAGGTATCAGATCTAAATGATGGGAAAGCAAATAATAATGAGTATTTGGTGCAAAACAACAGGACAAAACTAGTAAGAGATTCCCTTTTTTGTCCACTTTCAAATAACAGGATATGTAGTGTGACCATGATCCACAAGCTAACTCTTTAAGCCGTAACCTTGTAAAGTTATTTGGATGATTCCAGCTTTAAGTGAAACACACATGTGAGAAAGTCCTAGCCATGTTTTACAAACACTGAACTTATTTGACCTTGCTGTCCCTTTTTTCAGGGTGAACCCGGTCCACAAGGACCTGCTGGACGCCGAGGCTCCAGGGGAATTGCTGTTAGTAGAGCATTTTCCTTTACAAATTACATTAAATTGAAGTGTGACATTAAATACTTTTCTTGAAAAGGTGTGTATTTTTGTGTTTGATGATATTGACAGGGTTCTTCTGGTGAGCCTGGTCCAAGTGGTGCTGTTGGTTTCCCTGGAACCCCTGTAAGTGGGCACTAACGACAACTACGCATAGGCAGTCACGTCCAAAATGTTAGGCTTTCAGAAAAGGGTTAAATATTGCAAGTATTTAATAGAAGGTAGATTGAAAACAGACTAATTCTCGGTTTCTCTCCCAGGGTCCTGATGGTCAGCCTGGAGTCAAAGGTGAGACAGGGGAGCCAGGCCCGAAGGGAGAAGCAGGACCACCTGGACCACAGGGAATGGCTGGGAAGACAGGAGGACAGGTACACATATAAAACATTTAGGTGCACAGGGCCAGTGAATAATCCAAATGGATATTAATTAGAAGCTTTTAGAGATTTTAAAATGCGGAAATGATGATTTAATTCTTTGTTTGTTTTAACAACATGCACTGGTTATGTGTGTGTGTTTGTCTTAGGGACCTGTTGGCGTAGCTGGATTGAAAGGTGGCAGAGGAACACAGGGTCCAGCGGTGAGTTCTTCACAGCATGTGGGGCAACTGACTTTACAGAGTGTACATTTCTTTGCTTATAATTATAGTTTGGTGTGTCAGCAGAGTGTCTTGTAACACATCATAACTAAACAAGCATTGATATCATTATTATCATTATTGTCAGGAAAGTAAATCTTATTAGAAGTGTTCTCTTCCCACAGGGTGCTCCTGGTTTTCCTGGATTGCCTGGAGGAGTCGGACCAGTTGGCTCTCTTGTGAGTTAATAAGTTATGTTAGATTTAAATAACCCTTAGATTTATTACAAGAGTTAACAAGTGTTTGCCTTACTAATTAGATCAAAGGGAGGTATCACATTTGTATTTTCAAAATTTGTACTGACCGGAGGTTGTGTGCATGTCTCAGGGCGCTGTCGGGGCAGACGGGCCCATTGGTCCTCCCGGGAAGCAGGGCCCATCTGGGATTAGAGGAGAGAACGGAGCTGCAGGACATCAAGGAGAATTGGGACCCCCAGGCCCACCAGGCACCCCTGGAGATAAGGGAGACTCTGGGGAGGACGGTCTTCCGGTGAGAGAAAGCTCAGACTGTGCTGATCTTGCAGCCATATAGAAATAAGTCCCGAGATGATTCAATTACGTGTCTGCTCTTATGTTTCTCTGTCAGGGGCCTGATGGGCCTCCAGGACCTGCTGGTGCGGCAGGACAGAGAGGTATTGTGGGTCAGCCTGGACTCAGAGGAGAGAGAGGCTTGTTGGGACTGCCAGGTCCTGCTGTAAGTAATCCTGCTAACAATGCTTTGCTTTTAGCCTCAAAAAGCCAGACTACATCTCAATAACTCACTTTTCATTGGGCTTAAATAATGATGTGATTCCTGAACCACTTGAACAACTATTTGAACTTTGTGTCTTGGTGTTTCTCAGGGTCCACCAGGAAAACCAGGAGCCCCTGGGACTCAGGGCGGCAAAGGGCCCGCTGGTGGAGTTGGGTTATCAGGAGCTACTGGGCCAAGGGGAGATGCTGGTCCTGAGGTTTGTTTAAGCTGATGTCACAATGAGTGCAAATTTTGGTAAACAACAAAATTGAGAAAGACTGCTCATCAGAATGAAATGTTTTAAAACCAACTGTTCTATAATGATCTAGTACAATTTTTTCTTTGCTTAAGAATCAGCTTTTTCTGTTTTTAATTAGCAATTTTATCCTCCTTCTTACTATGTCATCATCTGTGTTTTTTCAGGGAATTGCTGGAGCAGAGGGGCCTGCTGGTAAAGATGGTCTTGTAGGAGACAGGGTAAGATTCAATACATGGTGTTTCTGTGTTGTTGTTTGTCATTTATGGCAGGTTTAATCAGTTAATATTACCGTTATACAGCTGGGTAATCACTACTGTGCATATGTTTTTCCAGGGAGACAGGGGAAATTCTGGTCCAGAGGGTCTGCCTGGTGTTACAGGTGCTCCAGGAACTGAGGGTCCAGTGGGAATGACTGGCAGTCCAGGAGAAATTGGTGAAAAAGTCAGTTTCACAAGCAGAAATACAACTAATTTAAATTCAATATATTACATTAGCCAACCAAATAACGATAGTTCTGTTAATACTATCACAATTGCAAAAGCTGCTATGTCATGTTTCTTTGCTTGTTTTGGATTTAGGGTGCGAAGGGCCCAGCCGGACCCCAAGGCCAAGCTGGAGTTAGAGGGAAAGTGGTAAGCATGAAATGCCAATTTTTCAACTTACTGATACCTATATACAACAATTCAGCTTACTTAAATTCAACAGTTAAAACAAATCCATACTTGTTTTAAGTGTAAAACAAAGGGTTTTCCAACGTTGTGTTGAACTGTCACCCTGTGTCTGCTTTTAGGGCCCTCAAGGACCACAGGGAGAGAAGGGGGCACCTGGAGATCAAGGAGAGAGGGGTCAGAAGGGACATAGAGGTTTCACCGGTCTCCAAGGTCTTCCTGGAACAGCTGTGAGTAAAATGTTTATAATTCAGGCAACTTCTCAACTCTCAATTCCTGGTGGAGACAGACGGGCCCAGTACAGCAACAGAATTCAGTTTAGTTACATTAGCAACATCTCATTTAGCAAGGATCTTTGTTACAGCAACAGTTTTTGACCTACTTCGATTTTACTGGTGTGTTTTAACCTACAACCCTTGGTCAGTGCAGCACTGAAGTAAAATAGTTAACTCAGGGAAATTTAAATACTGAAATCCAATAACAGTGAAAGTATCAGGCAGTTTAATTTTGTTTGTTTCCGTTTCAGGGCGCCACAGGAGATGTAGGAACTACAGGTATTATTGGACCAGCTGGATCACGGGTAAGTGTATAATCACATTGTGTGGTGAAATTTACAGTCAGACCAGAGAAAAGAATTTGCATTGTAGAATATGCATTATTTCTCAGTGTAAATCTCTCAACCATATAGGGTCCTCCAGGAGTATTGGGTCCCCCTGGAAAGGAGGGTAACATTGGCCAGCCCGGACCGATGGGCGCTCCCGGAAGCAGAGGAACCGCTGGAGATATCGGGGCACAGGTGACACAAGATTACATTTATCTGTTTATCCAGTTATGCCTATTAAAGGGTCTCATTAGTAAAAAAGATGTGTTTTTTTTACAAATATTAAACTTCTCTTTACAATAAATGACATGCTTTGAGCAAACATCAGTCCATGTTCTATCCAAGTTGTCACACATAGCCTCACAGCTTGAGATATTTTGATCTGGACCAAAGTGTTGGATGGACCAACCTAGCAAAACACAAAACTCAGCAGAAAAAAACGCTACATGATTGTGTTTTCAATGTCAGGGTCCACCTGGTGAGCCCGGACCCCCCGGCCCTCCAGGCAGCCCCGGACCTCCCTCTGCGATCTCGGAGGACCTCTTTGCCGCCCCACTTGATTATGAGGGAATCGGCGATGTGCCAGAAGCTGTGGAATTCTTCGAGGGCGACGCGGAGGCCGATCCTCCCCCACCTCCGGAGTTCAACAGAGATGAAGCCCTTCCCAATAAGAACTCGGCCATCCTGCGTGCAGACAGCGGCGTCCACGCCACGCTGAAGACCCTCAATGGACATCTGCAGAACCTCCGCACTCCTGATGGCAGCAGGATGAACCCTGCAAAAACCTGCCAGGACATCAAGCAGTGTTTCCCCCAGAAGAAGAGCGGTGAGGGTCCAGTTTTCTTTTCTACGGTCTTCAGGTCTTCTGTCATTTATTTTTAGATCAGTACCACGTACACTAAGTACCCAGACCTAGTGATCAAACCTCTCGAAGTAATTTTTCTTGTGCCTTTGATTCAGGCGAGTACTGGATTGATCCAAATCAAGGAAGCACAAAAGATGCCATCAGGGTCTTCTGTAATATGGAAACTGGTGAAACTTGCATCTCCCCCAATCCGGCAAACATTCCCCGCAAAGCCTGGTGGACAAAATCCAGTCCCAGTGCCAACAAACCCATCTGGTTTGGAGCCGACATGAACAGTGGAACTAGAGTAAGAAATCAAGAGCTCATTTTGGATACATACATGTTCTGAAAGCTTTATAATCTTTGTTGGGCTTGTTATATTCCAACCATGATGTGTGTGGTAAAAAAATGAGCATCCAAAAGCCTGAAAATCTATGAAATTCAGCATAAATTCTGTGTAATCATGTCCAATTAACTTCTAATTTTAGTTCAACTACGGAAATGAGGAGGAGCATCCCAATACGGTGGCTGTTCAAGTGAAACTGCTGCAGCTTTTGTCCAAAGAGTCGCACCAGGCCATCACCTACCACTGCAGGAACAGCGTGGCTTATAAAGACGAGAAGAGCAGCAACCTGAAGAAAGCTCTGGTCCTCAGAGGCTTCAACGGCCAGGAGCTCAGGGCGCAGGGCAACAACCGCCTCCGATACACCGTCATCGAGGACGGCTGCTCGGTAAGTCTTCAGCGGAACACCTAGATTCAATGAAAAACGCCCAGGAGACACTTGAAGTGAATTTATCTGACTTTCTTTTTTCCTTTAGCAATCAAACGGAGAGTGGGGCAAGACAGTGATTGAGTACAGGACTCAAACTTCGGCCAGGCTGCCCGTTGTGGACTTGGCCCCCATGGACATTGGAAAACCCGATCAGGAGTTCGGCCTGGATATCGGCCCTGTGTGCTTCTCATAAAACACAAATCCCCAATGCAAGATGGACTCAAATAGCCCTTTGTAGAGGAGTAACACCATCACCAGAGGTTATAGTATATGCACTCCTCTTTCTGTGAACATACAAACGGATAAAGGTTCTTTGCGCATAGCTGCATTTCCCATAAGCTGTTGAATTACAGTGTACATACTGTAGAGCTGTGTGACTGGGGGCAATGCTGACATTATTTATTCACCATGTCAATACATTTAAAAACTAGGGCACAGGTACTTTACAGGGAAATGAGTGTGGGTGGAAAAAAAGAAATGTCCGAGGTGCTAAATAAAAAAGAAAGAAACTGGGGTTTAGATAGACTGTAAACTTGCATAAACTGGAAAAAAAAACAGCCAATGATAATAAATCTTATTGAGATATAATGCTTTTGTGGGAACTTAGAGGAGAATTGAAGGTTTATAGTGGATAAAAGCATTCAAACCTTTTCATTTTTGTACCAGAGAAGGCTTTTTCTTCCAGTAAATGCATGTCCAGAGGCCTTGATAGGTAAGAGTTTATACAGCAATGACTGAAGTTCTTCATTTTAATGGAAAAGAGAATGAAAATCATGCTTGAACCTAAATTATTCAGTTCTGTGCAGGAACTCATTTATTCTTTCAACAGGAAACCTTTGTATCTCCTTATAAAACTTCAACTGTAAATGCAAACGTATGACTGTAAATTGCAAAATTATTTGTTTGTTGTTGACTGTGGAATAAATGTCTTTCTTTGGAATGGCTGCGCTCTTCCCACAATGAGTGGGAGTGAGTGAAATTGAATAAACGCTCGGTTTCCCCGTCACGTCCCCCTTTGAGAGTGGATTTGAATGGGCTCAGACATTACAGAAGGTAAACCATCTCACCACTAGAGGGAGATACCACATTTCCTACCAGGCATTAAAATCACAGTCGGTAGCTTCCACCTGCTTCTTCAGGTGCAACAGCTCCTTCGTTAGATGGCAGAAATGAAAAAACAGCAAGGACTCTGGAGGAGTTGAAAACAAATTAACCTGTGTTTTATGATAAATGGATATAATGAATACAAACTGTAGTATCAGCTTGAATTTCAGACACAGATTCTGTTGTATCCCCCCTGCATTAGTGCTTATTTCTTAAGTTTGAAATCCTTGCTGCATCCTTTTCCCCCTGCTATCTTAGTGTGTCTCCATGCATATGGGTGTATGGGTGTGTGTGTGTGTGTGCTTGTGTGCTTGTGTGTGAGCAAACCAGATGAAAAGAAAGAAAATAAAGACAGAGAGAGAGAGAGAGAGAGAAAGGGAGCGAGAAGGCGTCCTTACAGGAAGAAAAAGAGCCAAAGTTCAGGCTGCACATGTTTCTGGGTCGACCTTTCCTCTGAGTGCTCGCTGAAAGACGTGACACTCTCACCGTTTCCTGCAGCCCGGGCCTCGCTCCACATCTGTCGAGGTGGTCATTTTTAGCCGGGGCTGCTATTTTCATTTTAAAATTTATCAGAGAGTTAAAAGGTACCGGTGAAGGAATCTGGGCTCCGCTTTTACGTGAGCTTTACGCTACATTTTTACACAAAATAATATCATTCCACTTTTTTCATACCTTTTTTTTTTATATACAAGCTGCTGCAGCTGGGGACAGTAGCATCAAGAAAAACACTTACATTACATAAGATGGAAAATGAGTTGGTGACATAACAACTAAAGCTAATGGATTGGCTGACTTTACTCAAGGCATTTCATACACTGAAGGATCCAAAAAGCAGCAAAAGGTGACTGGAAGTGATTAAAAGGGCCTTCAAATCTAAAAATGTATTATTAATGGAAAGTCAATAACCAGTGCACACCTGCTTCCATTTGACATGTAAGGAAGAAAAAGTTAAATCTAGACTGGTGCACCTGCTAAAAACACTTTGTCCTGCAAATTTTTATCGAGTAGTGCTTCACAGGAAATGAAAGACACACATTAAACACGGATAAAAGATGGAAAACCACAGAATCCCTGACATGTAGTGGAGGCTGATGGGAATGTCATCACTTTTGCAGGTATTTGGTCATAAACCCAAGTGCTGGATAAGTTCAAATTTTGATCTCATGATGGCGCTATGTTAAAACTCAGGGAATCACCAAAGTTATCACAATTAATCCTAATGGGAGCATGAACATTTGTGCTGAATTTCATCACAATCCGCACAATATGTCGAAAAATTTCACTCAAAAGCCCAAATATCAGCTTCATGACTGTGCAGGAGGAAAAATTACATTATGATCACCAAAGTCAGTATGATTCATCCTCTGGGAACCACGTACGTCTGAATACAGTTTTGATTGTGATCCATCTGATAGTTGTTGAGATATTTCAGTCTGGTCTAAAGTGGTGGACCGACTGACATACAGAGACATGCTGCTAGCAAGACTAAAAAAGGGCTACAGAAATAAACGCAGTTATTGTTATTATTACAAAAGGACATATGGGGGTGCTGGTTTACAGAAACCGTCGGGTCCACGAGACAGGCTACCAGGCATTCCACTGTCTGCTTTAATTGGTCTTCTGTCATCTCAGAGAAGCAGTCATGTCTCATTTCCTGAGGAAATGCATGAGCCCAGAGAGTGAAATCCCCTCTATCTCTCCCTTTCTTCTCCTCCGGCTTGCATCTTTACTTCAAGGTCTCTCTGCAAGCCTGATGTGGCTTCCATTCAATTCTAAGTAAAACCGTCGCTGCTTTTTACACAGTGCGTCCGTGCCCGCCTCACCCACATAAGGCAACCGCTGGAGTCTACGACCCTGATATGACTTGGCAGCGACGCCCAGATCCGGACTGGGGTGTCTCTCGTTTCGGCCGGGGAGCGTCGATGAGCTTTCCCAGCTACTCCTTTTCCTTCCCGTGAGCCCTCCAACCCCTCTTCACTGCCGCCCCTCCAAAACACTCAAAGAACACCGAGAGAGGATCATGAGAAAGGATCAAACTGTTAACCCAAATTATACTTGTTGGCATGAAAGCGCAGGGCTGAGTAGAAAAAAAAAATTCTCACAATTGAGGGAAAGTCATAAAATTTGCTGATTATAGTGGGGATACTGCGTGCGGTTCTTTAATAGCACATGTTGTAGCCACTGATAAAAGGCTTTGCATGTAAAACTATACAGTGATCAGTTTATTGTGATGACATTTTCCCACTTTTCATATTAAATTTTATCACTAACATCAATGAAGTTACTCTGATATTCATTCCATGACTGTCGGTATCATGGTGACAGCTCGATCTATTCTGGGGCTTTTGCTGCCAGTTTTCCATGCCTGCTATTTTACTCTTTGTCATTACAGACCCCACCTCGTCCACGCACCCTCAGAGAACTGCCACCGAACCTGCAGCTTTATGGAGCTTTACAGCTCATTGTTTTCATTAAGCCGCTAAAGAGACAGATATTACCTTGGCGGACACCAAACATGGAGCTAAAAGAGAGTGAATATCAGACTTACTCACTAAGTGAGTAAAACTAAAACTAAAGTAAAACTAAAACTAAAATCACTATACTAGTGGAAAAGTGGAAAAAAAGTGAAAAGTAGAAACTACTATATCTTCTATTTGTTTAAGTTTTTCCTGAGGGAACAAAGTGCTTGTTCAGAATCTGTAAAACTTCGAAAAATAAGATGCCACTTCATTACTGTGTGAACTTGTGGCTTTAAGTGAAATGTATCTGTACGATATATAATTTTCAGACTGGAATTTTCAAACTGGGGCTGACAATCTGTGGTTTTCCTCACATGAACCTGAAATCACAAATTAAGTTAAAATTCACACCCTTTCCTTCACACACACACACACACACACACACACACACACACACACACACACACACACACACACACACACACACACACACACACAAGCACACACAAACACACACAAAAAAGAAGTTGCAATGCTATGCTCTTTATAAGGGGCGCTGCCTCTCAACCACATGCATGCCAAAACACACAATCTAACACACACACACTCACACACACACACACACACACACACACCCCTCCTCCACCGCCTAGCTGATCGAAAAGGAAATGGGCCACTTTAACATCCCACCTTTTCCCAGATCCTGGGAGGAGCCTGCGCCTGGTGGCAGTGGGGAGAACAATGGCAGGAAACCGGGAGAGGAGTGAGGGAGTTCCTGCTGGCAGGACGATGCTGAAGACAAGCGCAGCGACGCGCCTCGTGCAAGTGGATACTGGCCCGCTGCCCCGGGCAGTAGGAACTGGGCTCTTTAAAACTGCAATAAGCTCATTGTTTGAGATGTTTTGAAGAGTTTGATTCCAAATGTCTGACATTCGAAGGGGAAGGCGTCTTAGACGCTCTGTCGTCAGATGTGATAAATGTGCATCAGAGCAAGAATTGCATGCAACGCAAATGATGTTCGTTATAGTTCCCTACGGATGATGCGCTCATCACACCCATGACTTAGGTCACTTTCACACCTGTAATTACACTGCTGCCTTTTATTTCTGGTCCATTTATGTTTTGCACTCTTGTGTTACAGCTTGGACGAAACCAGCAAAGCAAACAAAGGCACCAGAGTTTGCACCAAACAGGTGAGGGATGAAGTCATCACAGGAACATGCATCAGCCCTTTAAAGGAAGATTTCTCATTTATCAAAACTTGGATGTAATTTTTGCAGGTATCGGCATCATTTTCAGTCATTTCAGTAAAAAATAACACAATGCTCACTGCATAATTATTAACACCTGGCAGCGTGGCCCTAACGCCAGAAAGAACCTTTCTGGAAGAATCTGAAAAAATAAAAACAAAAAAACAAATATGATTATGTTTGATGGCAACATTTTTAACACGCAATGCAATTGCTGTTTTTTTAATTGTGTCTTTCATGATATTTATTCAATGCAACCAAAATTTGGTTATGGTTATAGAAAGGTCATGGTTATGATTAAAAACAAAAATAAAGAAAAGAAAGCAACATTTATCATTGGATTGACCAAAAAAGAGCTCAAAATGCCCATGAACACTGAGCTGTACAGTAACAGTGCTACAGTGGGGTCAAACAGGGCCAGAGACATGACATGCTCCAAGCTGTCCTACAGTCACTGCTCCTCTGTACATTGATTATCATTAACCGCACTTCAGGTGTGCTCACTTTCAGTTTAGCCTCCAAATGAAAGGGTTATTTGAATCCTTGAGGTCCCTCAATCAGTGAAAGAGTGAGAAGAATGACTGCAGGAGAGCACGTCATCATGCAAATTTACAATACAAACAAAACAGCAGCCCACATGTAAAAGTATTGCCCACCAGCGCCACTAGTGGTTGGAAACATCGTGGGGCACCTTTAAGTGGTTTAGACCAAACTGCTGGCCTGGTTGCATCCTGTCTAACTCTTATTGCTCATGTTTCTTGCCCTGTCAAAAGCCAGAACCAGCTACAAAGCAACTACGAAGCAACTCTGCCCTTATTTGATTAAAAAAACTTGACTGAAATGTTAAGTCATAAACTTGTCAAATTTAGCGTGAGAAATTTGAAATAATTTAAGTTTCTGATATAATAAAGGCAGTTTTTTCTGTTTTTCTTTCGATTTAGATGCTGACGCAGCCGGGGTGAAAGGTCACCAAGGTCCATTACTGCAGAAGACAAATAAAAAAAAATTTCCAGTAGGATTGCTTCATTTGAAAAAAAAAAGTGGTCACAGCCCCAGAGCAGTATTCTTTCATGGGTCTTCCTAGCTACACCCCTGGCTAGTTCTCTGGAAATGAACTCCCGACATGATTTATTCACACGTTTGATCGTGATGTGCCTCCAGAAACACCAAAGTAGACAACCAAGTGTTGACATCACTGTGTGATGAGCCGCTCAGATAATTCATGACCCTGCGGTGGTCCGAAAAAAGGGCCGTGCGGCGAGCTGCAGACTTCCTGTGGTACCACCCAGGCCCCGGGTCACATCCATACAGTGGGGCCACGTCGCTCACCCCAACCTCTGCGCCGTTCGCCCTCCACGCCCTCGAACGCGGCCAAGAATTCATTCCATTGTTCTCAGGAGTGAGACATCCCCCGTGCACAAGTGACCAGATGTGTGTGGGATGTGTGTCTGTGCGGCAGCGCATGGCGAAGCATTGTTTGCACCAGAAAATTCTGAGCATAGCGAGGGTTTCTACTGAGATGGACTTGGGAAATGAGGCCCGATATTGTTTCAAGCTTGAGCCTTTAGTCCTTGAAAAGAGATAAAGTCCATCAGTTCCTTTCAGCCATTGCAGGTTTCTGATCAAATTAGTGTTCTTAAAGTCGCAATGAGCAAGATCCTGTTTCATTTCTCGCTGATTTTTTTTCTCTGGCTTTGGTGCTAAGAGCTCAAAGGTGATGATTCCTCCAAGAATCTCTAATCAGTCAGAGAATACCACTAGTCACATGCTGCCTCCTTCCTTTGACTTTTTGCCTTCAAAGTTTCTGATGCTCCGCAACTCGATTTGACCCTGTCCCGCATTCCTCACATACCAACTCTGCTGTTGCTCGTACGGTAAAGTGCATCATATCTCATGCAACTGAGGGTTTTCCCGATTGTGGTCCTACAGTCATGACA
The DNA here is from genome assembly GCA_016859345.1 of Istiophorus platypterus. NCBI lineage: Eukaryota > Metazoa > Chordata > Actinopteri > Istiophoriformes > Istiophoridae > Istiophorus > Istiophorus platypterus. The sequence goes on along the minus strand of CM029131.1, from coordinate 11,253,414 downwards.
AATGGGAAACGGGAAGGGAAAACGGGAAAGGAAAAATCCAATCGAAAAGGCCCATGGACTCAGAAAGCCACGTGTCCAGGCTCCAGCTTTCTCTAACATGTCGTTCTGTGACATTACATAAATTCAAAAAGGGTCAGGGTTTGAGAAAATGGATACAGCTAAAGGTCAAGGGGGGATACTTTTGGTTGGCTGCACTACAAGCCCCGATATTATATTCTACTCTTATCAAATACATCCACCTTAATCACTTGACCTCTATGAGGCAGGAAGTGGCCAACACGAACCCTCTCTGCTTTCACAAGCGAAAGAGAAAATCTTAATGGCTCCTTAGGTTTGATAACTGCCAGACAACACAATGGGGACAGAGTTGTAAGGATCATAGGATTATATCTTGTACGTAAAATAAGTTAAGTAATGAATATCAGTTACCAGGATTGCACATATGTGAACAAATGTTTTGTACTGTAGCAGAAATCACATAACATAAAGTACTGACTGGGATTAGTCTTTGTTTGTTCGATGGCCTCTGTAGCTCTGGGGGAGCTTTTCAGAAAGTCTGTGTCGCAAATAGGGGGAACTTCTACTGTAGCAACCATGGTCAATAAAAAAACCCATCACTGAGATGCATTGTGGGAAATGTAGGATCCACATTTTTGTTTTTTTTGTTTTTTAACTTGGCCCATACTGACTCTCTTCATTTGCTGCTTTTTAAAATCTAAAGCGCCCTTTTAATTTTCATGTATTCTACCCGTTGCAGCTACTAGGATTTAACCTATGCTTTACTAGCAGCTACATAATATACTTCCCATCTGAATTTAGGCTATGCATTTATTCCTGCCATCGATTAAAATGGGGACTCTCTAGTTCTCAGAAATTTATTTAAGTGTGTTGAAACATTGAGTCACTGCCTGTTGCATAAACTCATAATGGTCCCTTTGACATTTAGGGGAAGTTAGTCCAGACTAGTGCGTCAGCTACAATTAACACCAGATTAAAGATGAATGTAACCGTGACGAGGAACAGATTTATGTTGTTATTTTCTACGACTTTACTTATTCATCTATTTATTTATTTCGCAGCTAAGTGTTTGCAGGATCGTCCCCATGCAGGGGGCACATGTGGCACTCTGGCATACGTGTCCTCCATTCATAGTCGCATCCTGTGGAAATGTCCTTGACGGGTCCTGGAGACCACCGTCCCCCCGAAAGTTTTTTTTTTTTTTTTTTGCTGGAATTTTTTTCGTCTGGATATAAAAACATCAGCTAAATAATTTAAAAGGTTCAGTGGAGGCTTGCGGAAGCCAAGGTGGTAAACAAGCGTTAGTCATGAGACTGAGGAAGTGTTTGCTACCAGCACACAAGAGTCCGTAGATCAAGAGTTCAATGGCGAGGTATTCTTAGAAACAGGAAGCCTGCAATACATCCACTGGTCTGATTTCCATTGAGTTAAATAAGGGGAGGCAGGATTCGTCCGACAGTGTTGTGATAAGTAAACAACAAAAACAACTCTACAGAGAGCTTTCGCTGGTGCATGGTCCAGGTTGTTATAATCATTTTTTTAAAAATCAATTTCAAAGGAAACGTCTGCCACTGCATATCACACATGTGCCTCATGTCTCATGCTGATGTGATGCAAGTTTAAAGTGTGGTTTTGATGCACTTAGACGTGTCTGATATTTAGTGTTCTGGCAGGAAACAATGCGGGAGGGGGGGCATTCTATTGATTACTGCAATGATGCTGAAAAGCGCAGTCCACGACCGCAGACTCGAGAGTCCTCGGCGGGCCGAGTTCATGACTGTTGCAGGCGTGCGAGTAGGTTGTAAATATTACTTGCAACAACGAGCACTCACGCACAGCACACACATGCTTCTGATGATCCTCTGCTGTGTGGGGACGAGCACATCTGCCAGCTGACAGTAACTAAGGTGGCATGTTAAGTGCTTTTACAGCCTGCCTGTTTCCAACTTGATAAATGATGCACTGAGAGGATGGATATAGCACTTTTCCTCTGGGACTTCCTAATTGTACCTGTTCGCATATATGTTTTGGACAAGGAACAGACACTAAAACGCCCTGCTTTGTCTGGAAACAATATTCATTTCAGTGGGAAACATTTTCTGAGGTCAGACAAGGAAATCCCACCCTTCGTTAAATATGTGTGTGTGTGTGTGTTGGGGGGGATGCAACAGCATATTTTCTTCCCTTTGTCTTTGAGAGGAATGAAACAGAAGCGTTTTAAAACAGCACCATTTGGAAAAAACAAACAAACAAACAAACAAACAAACTCAAAACAGACTCCAGAGGGAATAATACAAAAATAGAGTGACTCTTTGTGCTGAATCTCTGTTAAAAACAGCTTATCTTTTATTTACAGCATTATTACTTAAGTCTAAACAAGCATCATCAGGGTTTTATGAAAAAACTGTTGGCACAAAAATGAGACTGAGATCCAACCTAGGACTAAAATGACCTCGGAGAACACACGTCCCAGACAAATATATCTGTTGTAAAATATTGTTGTTCCATGTGCTGAAGAAGGCAGTGGAATCAAGCTGAAAGCTCATGAGAAAGTGAATGGGTGAACCTTGAATTTAGAGTATTTTAATGCAAGATACAAATAATTGCCATGGGCCTGATGCTGCTTCCACGTCTGGACCCATTTCGGTGCACACACGGATCATCTCACTGGCTGTCAGCCTACGTTGGCGGATAAACAGCCGGAATCAGCCCAGGCGCCGTCTGTGGGCCAAACCGTAGCGGAGCACCCAGGGTGTACGTCGGTGCCAGAGGGTAATCTGGCTCTCTGGGTTCCAGTTTTTGCGCCAGGCTGAGTTAAACAGCTACATCTAGTGTCGACCTTAGATCGGACTTTTATCTTCTCCTCTAACTCTCAGCGAGAGTGTAAATAAATGTTTTTCCCCAAATTTTGAACTATCGCTTTAACAAACAAATGCCACCGATCAGACGCAAGAGCCGAGACAAAGGGACACATACAGCATGAGGCTATGACCAGTGTAACATACAGTAGATATGTGACAGTGTACCCACCAATGAGCACATCCAGCGTGTGTTTAGCGTTTTCCTAAGAGCAAAAATACAACAACTGTGACACCGAGAGACTGTTCCTAAAAAACAGTGCAGAAAGCACGGTATAAAATCATGTTATCACGAGTAGTAAACACACGGTGTTATGAACAGCAGAAATAGTCTGTGAATCCAAGAAAGAAAATTTAGGGTTACATTTTGGGTAATGATGCTCATTCACTGTCTTGCAATCTCCTTATCTAGTGCTTTTCATTATAAACTATAATTTCATAATTAAACTTTTCCTGGAAGGGTTTTTTTTTGTTTTTTGTTTTTTTTAAGTGGCTTTGGGTGACTCATAACATTACAATAAGTTATTAGTTCCGCAGAAAGGGACTGGAGTTCATTTCCTCCAACCGAAGGCTGAAACCAGCAGCTCTTCAGTTGCCAGGGTCCTGACAGGAGAGGACCCCTCTGTTCACCGATCGGCGCCGACATGCTGGAGAATTGGAGGAGGTCGATGTCAGCAGTGGTGCTGGTGTAATAACCAACGCAGGCAAAGTGTAAAATCAGTGAGTCAGTGTAAGTCAGATCCTGCTGAACTTGTTTTTCCTGGACCCAAAAAAAACCCCTTTCATCAGGTCACCTATGAGACACTTAACATGAAAATGATGCTGTTCATACTTTCTGACTGGACTACATGACATGAATTACAGTGATATGTTCATAACTGACTGGAAAAATATACAAAGTACACTAAGGGCCGTCTAAATACAATGTGGTAATTCATATTTTGTGCCTTGATATGTGTTATTCACACATAGTCAAATATATATATATAACAATATATATATATATATATATATATATATATATATATATATATATATATATATATATATATATATATATATGTACAAACACATCCTGTTCCCTCTCACTATCATCTCTCCAGCATTTCGGAATAATCAGATATGAAACGAACAAAACAGTGAGACTAACGGAACATTAACTTTTAAAGCTGCTGTAGCTGTTGCTGAGCCAGACAATGCAAGCTTATGTTTCTGACAAAACTGTATTGTGGACCTCACTATTTGTTTAACTTAGCAGAGAGGACATTACATATAAATAGAAAAAGTTGATTCAAAAGTTTGCTTAAAATAAAGAAAAAACGTGAGGCTGTGTGGAAGCCCATTTCCGCCAATGTTATGGAACAAAAAAAAAAGATCCTGTGAGTCACTGTAATGAGAAACTTTCTCAAAATAATTACTTTCTATTTTTGAAATAATGCCAACGTCTCTCATTACTTTCTTCCCCATTTTTTCCTTCATAAATGGACTTCCATAGAATTTAGCATAGCGAGCTAGCTGTTTATTTCTTATTTTTGTGCCTGTAATGATACTTTTACTTGTATTTTTTTGTGTTTTTACATGTTCATTTTTGTATAGTACAAATCACTGCTAACCACAGAAATCACTTTACTTCGTGCCTGTACTTTCTTGAAGTCACAACAGGCAGAGACTTGCTAACTGCCCATTATCTGGACAACCCCTCTCTGTTAATCGAGCTTGGCATTTACCTTAACATCTAACCCCAACAAATCTGCCTTCTTGCCCTGCCCGATAATGTCCACATTAACCAAAGAGATTATTTCTGCTCAAGAAAGGTTCTGCTACAGAGGTATATGCCGCAAAAATGCCCAGACAATCGCAACTACTCTCCATGCAAGATCACGCTCAGCGGCTCAATAGAACAGCTTCTTGCTCACCGCAGGCTCTTCAAGTTTATTCCACACGATTCAAAAAAGCATTAAACTCCTTGCATTAATGCTTTAGATTGAGGTTGTTTGATTCGGGGGGGGGGGTCTTCCTTATGCTCAGCAACAGACCTCTTGAATATTTGTGGGATCATAGTCCCTTCGGTTTTGGGAATATTTATGAAAGAAAAAAGTAAAAAGAAAAAAAGAATAAAATGTACATGTTTTTTTGTTTGTTTGTTTTTTTTTTGTTATTTTTTCTTTTTTTAGCTGGGAGATGGAAAAAAATGTCAAAGGTTCTCAGTTGCGATGACCAGTAGCTTAACTCCAAGAAAACAGTATCAATCTTCGTAACATCTTGGGATGAGTCAAAAAACAAGAAAAAAAAAAAAAAAGGTAAGCACTGAGCCCTAAGTGCCGAGGGGCCACCCTCACACGAAGGGGCTGTCCGATCTGAATATGTCCGAGTAGCTCTTGCCGTTCATATGCTCGGTGTGGCTCTCGATGCTGTAGCAGCGGTGGACCTCCGTGAGCGACGACGCCACGTAGGAGGCAGAGCGGAAGAAGTCTTTGTTGGTGAAGGTGCCGGCGAACTGCATCCGCTGCTGATTCCAGTGCCTCCTCAAAACGCTCTGGACCTGAGAACACAGAGACAGACATAAAGAGGATGTAAGAAGGGTGGCAACATGGCCGACAGGTTATATAGGTCATGATGCTGACATTTTATCTTAACTTTTGGAATAATACATCAACCAAATGTGGCCAAAAATTAAAATGTGATGTGTTAAAAGACGACTGCAACGAGCATCTGGTACCACTTATTAGATGCAAATTTCGAAACTTCACTTTGTGTTGAGAAAGAAACAAAATGTTCTTCATCACCTCAAATGTGTGAAGCATGCTTTACTGGTAATGTGCACTCGTCCCTTGAACGGATTTCAGAGCCACTTGTGATTTTACACTCTAAATAAACTTATTTACTTTAGATTTGGCTACAGCAATCACAACTCAATACATCCTCAATGCATTTTTTGATGCATTCTTATCAATGCTTAAAGCTTTCCATCCAAGCTGTAGCTATCATCGAGGTCATTAAAATCATATCCTTTCTATTTGTTTGTGAATTTGGTAGAAAACACACATTTTATAGGGTTATTCTAGTAATTTCTGAGTAGATATGTTTAAATTTGACCTCTCTTAGGCTAGAAATGTGACGAGAATTAGGCATTTTTCTGTCAAAATGTATTCCTGGCAGCATGGAAATGGGCTTTTAAACAGCATTCAGAAAAATCAGTTCAAAATTAGAGCCAATATTTTCTTGCTGGGGTCATCTCCTCAGTACTCTCAGTAATCTTCGCTACATCCTTGCTCCCCATCTGTGATTCAAGATGTATTTCATTGCAAACAGGGTCATTGTGACCCTTTAAAGCCATCTGAACATTAAAACTGTCCAACACTCTTGGCTCCGGTGTTCCCCATAAATGTGGTGGAGAACTCTGAATGGTTGCTTAACTTTTTATAAACTGCTATTGAAATTAATTAGGTGCCAATTTGTCTGCTACGGTAAGATTTAATGAATCCAAGGTTTGCTCAACCAAGAAAACATTGTCAAGACTGTAATATAAGTACAGGCTGTTTGCAGTAATTATGGTGATATGTTTTAAAGACGTGATAAAATATTACACAGTGTTGGACAAAACCATTATTTTAAGCATTTTATTGTAGTTTCATTGGGACAAGAAGCCAATGGGTTCATTGTCTATGACTCTTGCACAAAACCAGATGGCAAATCTAAAAAAAAACATCCTGGGCCGTCAGTAATAATGTCCCGAGTAAAGCTAATTACTCACCTCCCCGTTGAAGAAGCAGAATATTGTAGAAACCAAGAGACCCTGCATGTGGGATGGAAAAAAAAAAAGTTTCTTGAGAAATTACACAAGAGGGGAAATCCTTTAAGCTCAAACAGCTGCAGAAGTCCATTGTGTCCCTTGTTCATGCTCCTGACCTGAAAATATCTGTAATATTAAACTAACATTGCAACTTTACTGAGGATATTTCCAAATGGATCAAGTCTATACTTAAAATAGAGCTTTTAGTAATACAATTTTCAATTTGGTTTCATTTAATAATGCAAAACAGGTGTTTTTTTTCTTCTTTTCTCACGTTTTTGTGCTCAAATATTTGCCACAATAATCTGACCTAAGTGCAGTCGCTCCTCATACGTATGTACTGACCTGGTAATGCATGAGGATTTCCATGATGTAGAGATAAATCTCGGAGACCCACTGCTCCTGGGGCTTGTAGGGGAGCAGGACAAACTGGATGCCGAGCAGTGGGATGAGGATGAGGGTGGCCCTCACGGCCCGCATGTAGAGGCTGGACTCGGCCTGGTGCGTCACCCTCAGCTTGGTGATGAGAACCCGGACGATGTTCAGCAGGAAGAAGAGGTTCACCTGGGGGGAAAAAAAGGCAACACGTGAAATAATAATAATAATAATAAAGAAAGGCGAGATGTAAGGGATATGCTCGTTTTGTAAAATCTAATAGATGCAAACAGAGGGAGTAAAATCAGCCACACATCCTGAATCCAGTTGTATTTCACTTTCTCTTTGACCAGACTGGAGATTGAAAGCAGCCAAAACAAGGAAGAGGTGAAAGTGACTGAATACCAGACCTGACGGATCATCACCGGGGAAGTACAGTAAGTCTCCAAACTTGGCTACGAAGTCCAAAGTCAGGGTTCTGATTTTGTCTGTTCCGAGTCTTTATTATTATGTATCCACTTAGTAGCTTTTTCCAGGAGCTTTCAACTGCACAGTATTGCCTTCATCCGATGGAGACCTGCTCTGCAGTCTGTCTTAGCTTGGAACTTGTGATACCAGATGGCTCCTTAATACATTGCATGTTTACACCCCCCCCCCCAAAAAAAACAACTCTTGAAATAACCACCGTGGTTCTACATCATTAGTGAAAAAGTAGGTCTGATATTTCCCGCAGGGGGTCAGCGCTTACCACCAGTGCAGCACAGATGGGGCCGTGGATAATGTACAGCAAGGAGGTATCTGAGCTGACCCAACATCTGTGGAGGCAGGGATCAGATCATCACTTTATGGCAGCACTGGGTGAAATTATCTGACTTTGAGGTCGACATGTGGACACGAATACTCACCCGTCGTTGTAGTAGCAGTGGCGCGCTATTGAATGTATCACTGCTGGCACGAGGGGGAAACCTGACAAAATCGGATTGGACCAATTGTGATGCTTGAGCGTAAGAAATTGAAATGTGCGCAGTGAAATATTAACAGAAATCCTTACTTACCCCAACCCAGCAGGTAATACCATATGAGATGTTGTTTTTCTGCAAACACAGCCACGACAATGAGAGTGTGCAGGTAGATTCCCTCGCAGAGCATCCAGAAGTAGTTACAGCTCAGCAGATACAGGTGGATGAACATGAGGAACTTACAGCTTGCCTGGAAGGAGGGAGCCACATGAGCAAAACAAATGTAAAATTGTAAAATTACCAAGCGATATCTGGGCAGATCTGGGGAGAGCGCTCACAGAATCGTTATAGGTGTGCCCCTGTTTCTTCACCACGGTGGTCAGCCAGACGACAGTGATGACCGAGTTCAGCACGAATGAGAGGAAGAGGTTTTTATGGAGCGTTATCCTCTGGCAGCTCAGGCTCCTGAGGGCGGCGGAAGACAAGAGACACATTGGAGAGATGCATTTTGCCAGCTTGATCTGGTCTTTTTTTGCAAAGTAAGGATGTGAATTTTGCAATGAAAAGCTAAAAAAAAAACCCAGATTTTTTTTCTCAAAAGTAAAATAAAGGAAGCCGTGCTACACTCACTTAAAACGGAAGAATATTCCTAATGATATGACCAGAGACACCAGAGACAGTCCATGACCGATCATAACCAAGTAGAAGTGAGTCATCGCCACCTGCAAACAAAATAAATGGAGCTTCACATTTGTTCTGCAAACCCACAGACAATAACGCTGCTCTAGTTTCTGTATGCCTCTCTTTATTTTCTGATTGCTTTTCTGATTGCACTCACGTCCCGGTGATGTGTAGTGTTGTCTCTGCAGTTTGTGAAGTTCGTCCATGTCCTGTTGCTCTCCGGGTGGCGTCCCCACTCGCCATTCTCCGTGCAGACTTTGGACGCCACCGCTGTTAGCAAATTTTAGATTAGTGGAGCGGAAAGTAAAACAAGCAGCAAAGACACAAACGTCTCTCTTTTTAACTCTAGTACGTTAATTTTTTAAGACTGCTTTTTTTTTTTATTTCTATTTAGTGTCAGATTCTATTTGAGCAACACAACTAAAAAAATCATGCTGATCTAAATGGCTTATATCGACTTAATAGTTCAACATTATAAGAAACATTTATATCATAGATATAATAGATTTATTTTTAAGAGGTATGACAGTATCAGTGTTACTTTCATGTCTCCGCTTATTATTTTTATTATACATGTTCTTGCATTAACATCATTTTTATATTTCTGTTTCTCTTTCTGTACAAATTAAACAAACAAAATGCTAAATTTTTACATTTAGAAGTTTTTCTAGAGGGTCTTTTTTTTTTAGAGAGAGAGAGAGAGAGAGAGAGAGAGAGACAGGCTAGCTGCTTCCCCCTACCTCTAGTCTTTATGCTAAGCTAAGCTAACCACGTCCTGCCTAGCAGGTGGCACCTTTGTCTCATCTCTCAGGAAAAAAAAAAACAACTCAACATGTGCCCTGAAAAGTCCATAATCAGGGAGCTCGCTCAATAGGTTTTGTTTAAAAATCATCCACGGACAAGAAATTTAGCCTTAAATACATGGAAATCGAAGTTGAAGAAGTTTCCATTACAGATATTTCATTCTTTAATCTCGTCATATATTTTACTGAATAGACAGAAATCAAGCAGGGCAGTGAAAAAAATTCACCATGAGGGTCGAAATCTGTAAAATAGTCCGGGCAGCTCTGCTCGGCCGTGAGGTCGGCCTCGGTTTCGTCCCAGCACAGCCATCCATCCCACGTCGTGTTGCACGCTGGCCCTGTAGCATCAACGCAACAGAGTGAACGGATGATAGAAAACAGGGGGCAAAGTGAAACTATATCCCACTGAGCTGTGCTCCTCACCTGTTGTTTTCGGTGCACGGTGTGACTGCTTTATGATCCGCTGGAAGCACTCGTACTGGGCCGTGATGATTTGGACCTTGGTCTGAGGCGCACCTCGATGGTTCGCGTGCTCCTGGTAACCATCCTCGGGGCTCTCCGCCGCCAGCAGCTGAGGTTGTTGATGTACGCCACGCAAACACACACACAGACACACACAGAGACACACACACACACACACACACACACGTATAAACAATGAAAAAGATGCAACTTTCGAAAAAAAAAACCCTCTAAAAAACAATAATTTTATTAGATAAAGTACACAATATAGAACATTTTAATGCAGTTTGTTTGATGAGAGTCCATCTCTAGCATCTGTGACAAAATCCACTCTTATTTAAAGGGGTATCCCACCACTCTCACATGTCACAGGGAGCAGTATAGTGTCTTCTGTGGCTTGGCAGGCGCTAAAAGTCTGAAAATATTACACAAGTGGTGTCAAGATGTGGATATTTACCAGGAGGTCTGATAACAAATCCTCTCTAGTTGCATTATGGGATATATATTAGGACCATGTTATCATATTCAGACCTAAATGCCCTGAATGGATATTTCATGTCTCCTCTGCACGAATTTTGATCAATTTTGAAACACAGAAACCTGAACAACTGAAGAAATATATAATATAATAAAATCATAAATATAAGAACTACTTTAATTCGAAATTATTAGAAATGCTGAAGAGGATGCTGGTGTCATGTGCTTCTGTGGATTTCATGCTTTTCATTTTTGGTTTGGAGAATTTTTTTGCAATGTTTTTTTCATATTGTGTTGTCTCAAAACTCACTGTATAATGAATGAATGATGAAGCTGTACAGGCACATTTTGTGTTACCTTGTTGAAGGAGCACAATGCCAGAAGAAACACGACACAGCTCAGGTCCATCTGCGCTCCGATCTTCAGGGTTAGTTCGTGGTTAAGAAAAAAGAGAGTGGAATTCCATATCAATACTTTGTTATCTTTTTCTGTACAAGAAAACATACATCCTCTGTGTTTGGCTCTCATTCAAAGTCAAAGACCGAGGAAGGCTGTAGTGTTGTAGGTCCGTCAGGATAGAAGTTATTTTTATGTTTCACTGGATGTTATTTTTATGCGATTTGGAGGAACAAGTAAACATTTCAGCACTATCCCAAATAGTTTCCCCCCAGAGCTCAATAAGAATATCACTTCCTGAGCTGCAGCAGCTGCTGATGTGATCCTGCACTTGCTGTGTTGACAACAGCTGGATTCAATCTCTGACTCACGTGCACTGCTCTTTCACCCCCCACACAATCTGAAATGTCCTATTTATTCTGTATTTCTGTACTTTATAGGGTCATATTTTAACTTTAATTTTTTTATTTATATATTGTAATTTTTCGACTAAAGTCGACTAAAGACTAAACTTTAACACTTGAGATGCTGGCATGTTGTGTTGAGGAGGATAAAAGGGCATTATTATTTAGGACTCAGGACCCTTTATGTTTTATTTTATAAAGCCTCAGCCTCTGTGCCCTCTAAGGATATTTTTTTGTGTTTTTGTGTTTTGATGAAAGGACAATAACTACAACTAATTACGAAAACAAAATATAACTATAACAACATTTTCCTGATTAAAATCTTGTAAACAAACCCCACAGTAAATCTGTATCTCCAGACCCATGTTTTTAGTGTGTGATGGCAGGTCTCTCCTTTTTGTACATGGGGGTTACAGACAAGGCCTTTCGCTTCCTCTGTTCTCCACAGCTTCCTTCCTGCATGCTTATTATGCATGTTGAGCAAAATCTAACCAAGGTGAAGCCAAAAGATGCAATATGGCACATATCAGTGGGAGCATGTGCTGCAAACTCGCTTAGAAGCAGCACACAGATGCTCTCGTCGGCTGACCAAGTGTGTCACTTGCTGATCCAAATGTTAGGTTATTACGGTGGGATGTGCACCATGTGCAGCAACTTACTCACCAGTTCAGTAAATATACAATCAGGGGAAACATGTAATGAAAAGTCTGGGGAAACTCTGAGCTACAAATTCCCAATCCTACAGGCTGCACATGCGATGGAGCGCTTTTCTGAATTTTTCTTTCCACAGTCTTCAGCTTTGGCTGAAGGGATGTGACAGTCTCTGCAGTATTAGTTGTGGTGACGGAGTTGATGTTGGTACCAACACTTAATAGTAATATTGTCTGAAACTCAATCGTATTTATTATTTTCTACTCAAAGAACTTCATGATATATAGTTTAATTAAAAGGATAAAAATGTGTGTAGGCTATCAGAGATGGCATTGTTTTCTTCTTAATTGAAATATCATATTTATTTAATGTTTTTAAAAGGTATAAGAGTATCTCATGGACCCGCTGTGTGTCACATACAATATCTATAGCCTAAGCTAGTTTTCAACACCAGGTCCCATAAAGGCCTTTATACAAATAGAAACAATGAAAAAAAGGTAAGAATAAAGGTAGGACAGGTAAAGGTAAGAACAATAAAATACCAAAAAAACTGGTCAGTATTTCTTTGACATGACTGATCCTTTAGTTTTAAATTGATATTAATGATTGATGGTCTATTTTGAGTGCAGTGCAGTTCTGTGGATAAGGAGTTTCAATATATTGATCCATCAAAGAAAGAATGACATCTGTCCAAAAAAAAGGGTTTTTACAGAAGGGCACCTGACAATAACCACGCACAGTAGATGCAACCCCAGTCAGGGTCTGGGTTTTGAAAACCCCAAAGGTTTCATCAGGTCACTGAGCACTTTCGGAGCTTGGCTATTTCAGCATCAAAGGATGAATTTAACATCAGCGAACATAACAAAATGATCAAATCCTGACATTTTTGAATTCTTAAGAAAACGCCAGTAGTGAAATCTTGTCTGCTTCAAATGAAAAAATTGTAACAGCACAATTATACATCATATTAAAAGGTCTAAAGATTGTAGAAGATGCTTGTGACCATGATGTTGCACATTAGAAAATATTTATTTTTTAAATTTGCTCATAATGAAATAATGTGAAAAAGATCAGGGAATTATTAAACTTTGGAGCAATGAATTGCAAACAGTCTCTGATGCACCTACAGTGTCTTAAAGGAGAGTTGATGGGGGAGCGATTTGGCTTCCATGTAACTCTACTGCACTCACACTAGTATGATTTTTTTACCGCTATTTCACATCTGTTGAAGTATCGTTATTTTATCTTCTAACGAATCCACTTTGTGTCCTTTACAAACTCGAAATCTTTCTACCTTTGTGCCATCAGTCACATTACAGTATGATAGTAAGACTTTTCCCCAGTCCTGGGCCCCTCATTTTTAGGGGAAAAAACAGTTTATAATATAATGACATTTACCAACAAGCTTTATTCATCAGCAGCTGTTAATTCAGGAAGTGCCAGTCATCTTGTGAGATAATATGTTTTTGAACACACAAAACATCTCTCAGATGGCCTAGATACATACATTTCACAACTCATAGAGAAGCTACTCCCTCATTGTGTGGGCTGTCTGTGTCAGAGCATGAGGATTCACACATTTTTTCCACACAAACGACTCTTCTTTAGAACGCATCGGTCTAGAATATCTGTTTTTAGTGCCTTCTGCTCTTTGCCATCAGGGCGTGAAAGAATTGCACGTCCGATGAGCGTATTCATCAGATGAGATTGATTCTTTTTCTTTTAGTACATTGAAGAATTCAGTAAATTTAGGACCTTACACAAACTATTTTGGGAAATTTCTCCTTACTTTACATCTGGAGAGCCTGAATACCTTAATAATAAACGTTTTAAAGTGAAAAACCATCATTTATTAAGATCTGAGAGAGATCACTATTTAATAGCAATTTAAAGGGGCTGGAAATCAATGCCCCTTTGAATAGTATTACTTATCTCTAGACATAACGTTTTGTGTCTCCTGCAACAAAAAGCCTTAAGAATAAAGTCTCTAGTTCATTATAACAGTCAAAACTAAACATTGAATCAGTTTTCAGTGCAGTACCCACAGGACTTGAACAGTAATCAAAAAGTATACATGCTGGGGAAAAAAAAAACTTATTAAAGAAACTTACCTTTACAGGAGAAAAAAAGAATTATAAAAACTCAGTGATTGCCAGTTCTTGAGGAGTAATCCTTCAGTCCTTCAGAGTTTGCCTTTGCAGGGAGAGAAAAGCAATGCAACACTTGGGATTTCGTCAGGAGTAGTCCTTCAGTGTGTGTGTTTCACACCAGAGTCTGAGGCAACACTGAGCTGTCCTGATAAAAACTGACTGGGGCTGTGGGTGACATCACATGCTTGTCCCTCGTGGAGCCATATAGAGGTACTTCCCTACAGTGTAGTTGACATTAAAAAGTGTTAATATTACTGATAACCGTTACATTTGATCATCTATATAATGTATAGTTGATAATGTAAAGGCAACTTTCATGCACTTTAAATTATAGGTTTTAAGCAAATCAATTTAACTTACTGACTTTACTCTATTATAGAGTGCAAACTGTTACCCAATATACTTACATAACTCTTCTTCTTCTTTAAATGTAAGTTCCCATTTTAATTTTCATCTTCATGTGGAACTCTGAGGTGAGTGTAAGTGTAAATAAAAAATAAAAGAAGTGCATAATTTTGATATAGATTTAAAAAAAACAAAAACATGGATGGATGGATGACACATTTCCTGCAGGGTATTGGTTTTGCGGTGTATTGAGTGTTTTCCAATACCCTGCCTGTGGCATTTAGAGCATGTTAGGTCATGAAAGTTGATTTTAACTGTCTGGCGTCCGAAAAATCATAAGAACCTACTTTGTGTTACTCAGTGTGCTTGTGTGGGCCTTTCTTGTTTATCTGTGGTGCTTTTTTTTTTTGCATTTATTGCTTTTAAGGTCATTAATACTACTACAGACGGATACTATTCTTTAAATAGAAGTAAAATTATTTTTTCTTAGCAAATTGTGTCCCAGAATATCGTTTAATTTACAGTGTGATTCATCTCAATCACCTCACAGCTGTGACTCTGGTGCTACGGAACGGACCAATCAGCGCTCAGGCTCCTATTACTTAACAACGGCGCCCCCTGCCGGTCAACGTCTCACTGAGGTTGCCATAGCTACAGTGCTCATCCGGACTCGCCGCTCACGGTAACGAAGTTTTGGCCGATTCTTCGGGAATTAACCGAAAAAGCAGAACAGGTAGTTTCTCAGGTGTTTACACCTTGGGACGTGAGGTTCGTCGAGATGGAAATGTCACCGTGTTCCGTCTGAAAACCGATCTTAACGGACTGTTTTGGATATTAAAGTTAACCGGAAATAGTCGACGGCTTCTGGCAAATTAGCCTAATCAGTGCTAAATGCTTTGATGCTTGTAAAATTTAAAAAACATTTTAAAATACAAACAATTCCGCGTTTTTTTTCCGGGCACACTGATATTCACAGTTAAATCCGTGAGCCCAGTCGTTAAGAGTGAAATAACTAGCTTGCGTTACCTGGCAAAACCACCTTCTCATTTTCAACCTTTAGCCGCCAATTAAACACAAGGTCCACTCGTTTTGCTAAAGGTTAGCATGCGAAAAAGTACAGCTACAGCTCAGAACTCGCTGCTACATGAGCATTTTAAATTGGCCTGATTTTGTACAACAATTCGTCCCGTTTCTCGAAGTACATATCTGAAAACAGTCAATTTAAATATGTTTGATACTTAAGTAATTATTGTTTTTCTTATTAAGCGATTTTGTGACTGTAAGATGGGAATGAAGCTAAGAAACAAGAAGTAAGGCGGATTTAAGATGTATTTTTACAGTATATTTACTCAAGCCGAACAAAACATTTCATGATTGTTTTATCCTTTGTGTGCACTGGTTCAGATGTTATCAAACATTCACTGTCCTGCCAATTTTAGATATCCTTCACTCTCACTGTCATAATAACAGGCAAAAGGATGGATTCATGTCTTTATTCTGCAGGGAGAGGATGTTTAGGAAAACTGCCTGGAGGAACACAGTCAGCGATGCAGTGAGTTTCCACCAGGATCAAGCCCTCAGCACAACCATATTTCTTCTGAAATCCTATGGCCCCACAGGATTTATGCTCAGAGAGGAGGGAGAGGCCAGAAACTTCAAGGTAAATCATTCCGTGAGTCAGGATGCATATTTGTCCAACTCCCAAAAATGTTTTCTATCCAAACTCCCACTTTTTCTCCTGTTCGTGTTGCTCAGGTTTGCTTGGGTGACCCACATACATGCACTTGTACTGTGTTCACCAAGGAGCAGGAGCCATGCAAACACATCTGCTGGTATCAGTAACACACAAGCACGTTTTTTTCTACACTGATATTTTACTTGTCTGCAAGACTGGGTAGCATTTTAAACAGTTAAGCAATTTTACATAATGTTCTTGATTATTTTTTGTTTTTATTTAAAAAAAAGATAACATTTTTAAACGTGAGGACTTGATAACTGGGATTGGGCATCTACTCTCAGTACTTTTTGGAAACAGATAAAATCATTTATTTATTTATTTGGTATTTTATTTAAATTACTTGTGAGGCTGTTTTGTTAAGACCACTTTAGAAATTGACCCTTTTTAATTATTTTCAAGGGAAAGAAGAATGTTTTTTTTTTTTTTTTAAACACAACTTACACATGTTACAGAAAAAATTGTAATGATATCCAGATACACTAATGACAAAAAATATGATTACGTATTAGTGATATTCACTTCTATGTGAGCAGTATTAACTCTGGTGTAAACCCCTAACTTTTTTCTTTACAGGGTTTTGCTGCGGAAATTCAGACTACCGAGAAAACATGAGTGTAAGTTGTTTTGGTAAATTGTTTATTTATTCATTATTTATCATACTCTACATTTCAATTCACTTATATTGCTAAAAACTTACAGACCTAAAAAGAGAGTCTCCAGTCTTTAAGGTTCAGTTTTGTTTCGATTGTAGCTGTGAGTTGATGAGTTTTCGACCTATTGAAAAGTGAACTAATTGGGAACACGGCCTGTATTTTTCAGAAGAACTGAATGGTCATCAAACCCCCTGTTACACCTACATTTAGCTTAGAGCAAGGATATTTTACAGCTGCAAAACCTTATTTATACGTACCTTGTAGTGCCAATATATAGACTACTTAAATACTAGTATTTCATGAAGTCTTTCAGATTTAATACTGAAATGTTGGCTTTGTATAGTTCATAGACAGTTTGAAAGAAGTGACTCACCCTTGCACACATCCTCTTGACATTTAATGTTTAAAATAACTCTGCTCTAGATTCATTTCAACATGGACTTGTGGGGAGACAGATTTTGGAGTTGCTACATGGTTTACACCAAACTGAACCCCACTGGATGGAAAACGATCCCTATGCTGCTTCTGGCACCCCAAGCCAACCATTCATGGACCAGGCGGTTGGAAGTGTCTGCCGGAAGTTGATCCAAGCCCAGGATGTGTGTCCTATCTGTCAAGAGAAGCTTCTGGAGAAAAAACAGCCTGTGTCTCACTGCAGGTGTGTAGGCGGCTGTGGACAGAACAGGGTCAGGTTTCAGACTGTTGTTGTTTCAGTACAGTCATGTTTCATGATGATGTAAGATGTTCTAGTTGAATTTTGTTGCACTTTTGGCCAGAACATGACCCTACACCGAATTGTCGGTCCAACTACAGCACAGTCAGCTGTTGACATGGAGCATATTTGGCGGAAACCACCAGCACAGATTTTAGGATGTAATAAAATCACATTAAACTCTCTTGATATTCACAGAAGAGGACATATGATTCAAACACATCAAAATGATGTGGAAAATCATTCTTTGCAGCATTTTACAGACAGAGTTCCTGCGCTCTCATGTGCCATCATTGTCTCCCAGGTTCGGTTGTGGCAACAATGTCCACATTTCTTGCATGAAGGTGTGGGCAGATCACCAGAAGCTCTCAGACATGCAGGAGATGGTGAAGTGCCCTCTGTGCAGGAAGGACTTCAGCTCTTTGAGGTTACTCAAGAAGCAGGTGAAAAACGCAGCAAAGCTCTTCACTGCTGCTGAGAGAGAGAAGCCAGACAGACACCTAGGTGTTCTGTGTCACATCTGCCAGGTCTGCCCTATCCCTGGCAAGTGTTTCAAGTAAGCTGATGGCAGTCGTATATGTGTTGAGGAAAAAATATAGGTTACTGTGTGTACCATGAGCAGTCTGAGTCGGTATTTTTGCTGTGTCAGTTGAACACCGAACACATGATTGAACACCGCGAAAAGCATTATTTGCAGTTTAGTGATAGGGAGTCTACTCAGTACGTTCGCTTCCATTTTATGTGACATTTTACATTTTGTGATGCTGAATAATTCAGTGAACTAGGATTTCTTAGTCTTACTCTTTCTCCCTGTCTTTTATCCTTTGTTTTCAGATGTATAGTCTGCCCTTACCTCTATTTGTGTGAGGACTGCTCAAAGAGAGGCTGCCACCCTCAGCATCAGTTTGCTTCACGAGCAGTAAGCTATATGCATTCAGCTTTGAAATAATACTCATACTACATCAGCCTATCTGCAGTAATGTACGTCAAATACCTTAAAACACTCTAAACCTATGGATGGCATTTCTGACAATGATCCTACAGTAAAACTACCACAGTTAGAGGCCAAATAAATCCCCATGTCTGAGGAAACTCCCTGAACAATGAATATAAATGCACTTCAAACAGAAAAGAAGAGACAAGTGGCGTCTAGTGGCAGGGGACCCAAGTGATGAACCAAAGGGAGCAACCTCTCAGCGAGACAGGTGGGTTGTTGAGTAGAGCCAGGAAATCCATTTCAGCTTTGATAGCTGAAGATGGTCAGATTAACTCTGAACATTGTTGGTTTTCTGAGGATGATAATAAGCTGGTACAGGAGACTGAATTTTTTTTCAGAGGAATAGGTAAAATGTTAATAATCAAAAGTGTGATCAGTAAACATGGTGTTTCCTCAAGCAAGCAAAACCTCATACAAAGAAAGTAATTGGCTAGAAGAATACCTGTTGCTATTTGCTAATAATGTTACACAATTTATAAATTATTTTCTCACTCCCATCGCAATCCCCAGAATCATCACTATAGCTGCAGATCCTCTGCCTGAAAATGTGTTGGGGTCTCTGCCTACTTTCAGGGTGAGATTGGGGTCTCACCTCTTGGATGAAGGACAGCAGTGTCGCATCTGTCTGCAGAACTTCACCCTGGGCCAGCGTGTCCGAACTCTGCCCTGTCTTCACAAGGTAAGACTGGTGACTATACTTATATTATCATATAGAAGTTTAAATTAAAAAATCAAATCAGATGCTCTGCAAGAAACTGAATGTATATCATAACCCAGAGTCTTCCTGTTCATCTCTAAACTCTTGATGAATGGAACAAATATAATACAAAAAACTTTTTTATATAGAGCCCCCTGCCCCCTTTGTCTCCTCTTTTCTCACTTACATGTTAACACACACTTCAGTTCCACATGGACTGTGTGGATGGGACATTGTGGAAGACGAACTCCTGCCCTTTGGATGGATATGTCATTTATAATCCCCCGACTTTGAGAACTAGTGAAAGGAAGACCTCCCATAAGTTGACCTCCTTCTTTTCCATTGACTTTGCCAGACCAGAAAAAAACTTTGAGGACCTTTTTGTCCCGGGTGTGGCACTGCAAGACAGGAAGTTTAAAACTGCTCCTCCACACGGTTCTCTTAATTTAGAGGTACTGACGGGCTCTTCAGTAACTTATAAGTTCCCACAAAAGTTAATAAGAGACCAGTTTCATGGCTTTTGCATTACCACAACAGATGCTGTGACAAAAGATGGAAAAGGAGTAGTGCAGAAAAAACAAAGCCTAGCTTTTCCTAAAAGCAGTTCTTTTGATTACCAAAGTCAATCTGACTCAGGTGAGAGATGGAACACCTTTTCCTCCAAAAAGACACTAGCAAAAAGCAGCTCTGCCTCGCCTAATTTGCCTGTGCCTGTGGTGGAGATCAGAGAGAAGCCACAGGTTAACCTTTTTGTAAATCTTTGTAGACCAGAACCAGGCCACACGGTTACCTTGGCCTTTCCTGCCAGGCAAACTAGACTGCAGCCCAGATTATCAGGCCCAATAAGCACTCAAGACATAAAAAAGAGACTTGCCCCAGAGCTAAGAATGACTGGAGCCTCAATAAACACACAGCATCACAGGAAGAGGGACACTTAAAGTTTTAGTTTTTGGTCCTAGTTGGTTTCAGCTGTTTATCTGCACTTTTTTCCATGAAATTTACTCAGTGAAATAAATGCATAAGTATACATGACAATAACCCTTTATCTGAATGTTTTTGTTTAAATATAATTTTTCAAATATGTAACATACTTAAAGGTACTTGAATGGAAAAGTTACTGAACAAGAACTGGTATCAAGTAAGTTTATTTAGTGCACAAAAAGGTAAGACTAATAACACTACCATTATTACAGAGGTAAACACAAGAGGTGCCCATTTTGGAAGAAACAAAAGCCCATGAGGTTTAATGGCTGGACACAAGAGGAATACACTATAGAACACTGAAATCAATACAAATACATTCAGTGAGATCACTTTGAAATGGGAGGGGCAGTAGGGTTGATTTGCTTGTCAGAAATTGTCAGCACGAAGTGTTCACAAACTACTCCTCGTGTTGCCTTTGAAGCCGGGGATGCACTGTGTTTTCAAGCCGATGAATAGCAGGAGAAGGTATTTTCATTTGTTAGCATACCGAATGATTAAGTGCTCGACGTGTTGCTACATTTAAAAATACGAAGCTCAGGCTCTCTGTACACTCCCATGAAGACACTCACTCTTTGAGCTTAAAAGAATTCACATTGATAACACACATCAAATTACAGTTACTTAAAAACTTAGTCATTCAACCGTTCAGTGAAACACACTGATGCACCTCTCAGACCTTTGCTGTAAGATGAAAGAGACACAGCACAAATTAAATGTCACCGTCACATAACACATAAAATGTTGCTATACTATATACATAGAAAAAAACACTTGAATTAATGTGGCAACAGAATCAAGGCTTATACATAAAAAGTGAATCATTGGAAAAGGTTTTACAGTAGTACCATGACGGAAGACTAAATATGGCAAAATTGTCGCTGCAGAGTTTGTTTTTTAAATCTTAATTTATGATATATATTGCTAGTGGAACCGTTTTCTCTTTTTTTGCCAAACTTTATTAGAGATATGCATTTATATTGGTTTTCTGCATTTTAATTGCTTTAATATTTACACACTGAAGATGTTAAGTTTCTGGGAATGTCGTGTGCCAGTCAAACAAATCGGCATATATTAAAGTGTAGTGTGCTTTTATTTGACTTGTGTCAAAAGCTGCCATATCAATTAGTAGAGGACAGATAAGAAAAGCAGCCCTACATGTGACCTTGTTGTTTGACATCTTACTAAAGGAAAATGTATAAATATTTGTTAAAACCTCTTTTTTTTTTTTTTTTTTTTTTTACCTAAGAAAGACCATGAGTCTGTATTTAGGCAGAGTAGTGCTTCGAGCTAAATGCTAACGTCAGCATGCTAACTTGCCTGTCCAAGCAGTATGATGTTTACCATGTTCACCATCTTTCAGCATGTAAGCATGTGAGGATTTGCTAATTAGCAATAAACACTAAGTAGACAAGTACAAGACTAAAACCAAGTGCAGCTGAGGCTGGTAGGAATGTCATTAGTGTTCTAAGTATGCACTGAAATTTTGACCTAGATGAGAAGGGATCACCAAAAAGATAAAAATTCCTCCCGTGTGGGACATTAACGTGTGCTGAATTTCTCGGCGATCTTTCCCACAGTTGTTGAGACATGTCGCACAAAGCCACAAATGTCAGCATCATGGTGGCTCAACAGGGAGACACCAGAGTCAGTAGGATTCTTCGTCTGGGTAGCCTGAATGTCTGAACAAAATCTGACGGCAATCCATCTAATAGCTATTGAGATCTCTCAGTCCAAACCAAAATGGTGGACCCACCCAGCAACTGTGAACCAGCTTTGCCATACATAGTCATGGCACCTCTGTGAACCATGTGTTTAGCACCACTATTTTAAACTTTCATTTTGAAAAATATGTCTTAAAACCATCATTCTTTCTTCAGTAGTATCTCTGAAAGCAGGAAAAAGTCATCCGATAGTCAAGTTGGATCAGCAAATAAATATATTTTCTGTTGTGATCAGTATAAAGAGTTTCAGGGAAACTGGTGGTAAAAGCAAATCTATAAGGCACCGACTCTATACATTTTGTGTCGTCAAGAAAATAGTCGCAAGGGAAAATATTGTACATGACAAAGTGTCTAGTTATTAAAGTTGAAAATAATATTAATGCATGCCTTGGGGGGCTGAGTGAAAGGTTTTGGGCTTCTTGATTTAAGACTTTAAAGTGTTTATATTTACTTCATATATCAAATTGCCTTAGAGCTGTGCAGTATTATGAAATTTACCAGCTCCCCTCCAAGCAATCAGAATCACTCTCTATATTATTAGGCTGTTAACAGTAGGCTGTTTTCCCATGAATTGCCTCAGACAAGCAATCTGATTTGTCAGACTCTCTCCAATCACACCAATGAATCCCCTTAAGAAAGCATTGCCATGTTTTAGTACCAGTTCTTGTGCCCATGGATTTGGTTAGAAATTGTACTTTGATATTTCCATTTTTCATAGTGTAGAAGTCCTGTGTTAATATTGTTGTAATGATGTTAAATTTTTGTAATAGTTATTTAGTTACAGTTGGCAGCACAACATTGAGTCTCCTTTCAATTAAATAAATCTTTAAATCAAGTTATCTAACAGCTATAATGACATGATGTTGGCTCTAAAGTAAAATACTAAGTAGTTTCATACACACAAGGAAACAATCATTGTCATGCATTCTAAAACAACTGTAGGCTTAAAACACTGAATATCAGATGTGAATTTTTTAAAAAAAAGGCAGCTTAGTTTTACAATGTACATCATTGTTTTTACTCCCAAATCCAGCAGGATCCAGAGTTGGAGTCAGTCACAGGCCAAAAAGTTGAAGCTATTTTACAATCAGATTAGCTCTTAGCGAATCTGGTATGAAGAAGCATTTCATGTTATAAGTTAAAAACTTTGCCTTTTTTCTATTGGTGCTGATTCCGATGATGATATAACTGAGTATCTTCACAAACCCAAGTGTCCTCCTTTCTAAGTAAAATGAGTCGGTATGATCAAAACAAGATGTCAGCACTACAAACCGGGAAAAAGCTTCTGTATCTGACTTAATTTACAGCAGGCATTTATGGTGAGGATAAGTGCACTACACATTGACCAGTATCCGTGTCCATCCTGCAAACTCACCAGATTTTTACTAAGTACAGACAAATACTGTGCCTTTTTTATGTAATCAGTCAATGGTTACAGGCAGTAAGACAGAAGGCACCCTCTTTAATGCCAGTACCTATGGACTCTGGGATTCCGTGATCACACGGACATTTTGCTGTGAAGAATCTTGCTGGTGATCTTCAGATTCCGGAGGATGAGCAGAACATGATGCACAAACTTTTTTCTTCTAATGGCTACAATATGTTTCAATATGACATAGATCCTGCTTTATTTTCTTTAGCTAGCTTATGCATTCTTTGGCAAAGTTGCACAAACACGTAACTCAACAATGACAACAATGCCTATGTGAGCACAAGTTTTAAGAACTAACTGGGATCACTCAGCTCTTATGACATCATGCGATAGCTCAGTATGGGTTAAATTGGCCAATAGGACACTCAAATCGGGGGGGGGGTGCATGTCTGGATGTACGTGATCACGAGCCATGCTCTAACTTCGCTTGGCCAGAGGTCTCCCCTCGCGGACATGCTTGGCACTCCTCTTTTCCGTCTTCCCCTTCTCTCTTACCTTCCTCAGGCGCCGTGGAGGTGGCGTGCCTCTTGACTCACTGTCCTCCTGAGCGCTGGATGTATCCATCCCATCTCGCTCCTCAGGAATATTGGGGATGGCCCCACTGCTCCCATCTAAAATGTTCCTCAGGGAGGGGTCTTCTGGCGTGCAGGTAGCGGTGTTGCCGCTCTCGCTGCTGCTCAGGTCCTGTTCTTCACAATACCGCCCCGCGCGGCTGTGGTGTGGCAAGGAGGAGGCCCTGACCGAAGGCCTGTCGCGCTCCGTCTCACGAATGCTCTGCTGAGGCTCGTTCATGTCCACCCCTGAGTCCAGGCTGGTGTCATTGCTGCTGGGCGGGCGATGGCGGCTCTGGAGCTCAATGATGGAGTGGCGAACCTGGGCGGCTGGCTTCCCATCTAAGGAGACGAACCAGGCCCTGGGATGGGATGATGAGGACTTGCCCCGGGTCAGCTCTAGCAATGTGCGCTCCGAGATCCCCTGCAGCTCACTGGGCACGCCATGCCCGCCGCTGAAGGCTTCCATACCGGCTGCCTCATTTAGAGTCCCAGGCACAGAGACTGAGGATTCCAGGAGGTTACTGTAGCGTCCCCACACACCGGGGTTGGGGCCTTGGCCTTGGGGAGGAGTCTCCAGAGGCTGGGGCTCATCTTGGCTGCTCTTCTGCAGGCTGCTTCCACCCTGAGAGTGGTGGTGGGGGACTTTGGGTAGTGTCTGGGTGTAGCTGTCTTTACTTGCAGGCTCTGAGTGAGCATCGTACTCAACTCCATTGCGGGGGAAAGTGGCAGACTTACAGCCTGACAGCTGCTGCTCCTGAGCACCAAAAAGCTCCGGGGCCTGAATAATGGCCACCGGCTGATTATAGATATGAACCAGCTTGTCTTGAAAGAAGTTGTCAGAGTTCAGGTTGGCCCGGTTCTGCTCTGACTTCTCCCGGAGCCGAGCTACCTCTTCGCTGTTGATGTAGTGGGGTAGCGGCTGGGGACCTTTGATTCGATCCGAGGCGATGTTCTCATAAAGAGGAGCCGCTGGGCGACTCCCTGGATCCTCCACGTAGATATTGTAGTTGGCTTTGTGCCTCGGTGTGGTTGAGGGTTCGCACTGGACACTGCAGGAGACGAGGCTGTTGTCGCCAGATCGAAACAACAAACCCTCCTCCATGTGGGTGGAGGTGGTTTGGTCTTTTTTCACCACTGTGAGTTTGGAGAAGCGTGCCCTCCTCCTCCTCCTGGGCTCTCGATGGGAACTTCTGTACATGAGGGAAACAGAATTTAATGAAGAGGGGCTGTAGTTTTTACAGGATCTTTTTACAGACTTGTTAGACTGATTAAGCACAACTTTTAAAACTGGATTGATGTTTTCTAACATCTATATGCTATTGGACATACCAGACCAAGTAAAGCTGTAGAAGTATACTGAAATTGACCAATGGTGTTTTTACATCTGCCAAGGAGAGACACGAAATGTACTGAACCAATTTGCACCAAACTTGGTGGAGGGATGGGGCTTGGATCAGGGGAGGAACCCAATAAGTTTTAGTACAGATCTGGTTAAAGAGCGAATTAAGGAATTTATCTCTCTCCTTAACATGGCAAAGTACAATACTTTCTTTTAATTTTTGTAAATATTTGGCCTTAGAGAAAGTATGTGCTCGACTCAGCGCCTTTCCAGGTTCTAAACTGAACCTGTCAGATAACATTTCTGAGGAGATTTCTTACCCGCAGTGACACAGCAGCAGGGAAAGAAATCCGATCACTATAGCCAGCGTTCCTCCCAATATTCCCATCAACAGGTAGGTGTGGTATGATATGAAATCAATGGTGCTTCCATGGCCCAGATAATCTAAATGGTCAAATTTATAAATAAAGATTTATTGATAGAAAATTTGGACAAATGCTTAGCAAACTGTATTGACATGATGTAATATCTAAACGAGACATATGTTGTCACACCTTTTGAGGAGGGCAGGGGGGCAGCGATCCAGTAGCCCAGATGGGAAGCGGTGTAGGTCCAAACCAGTTCATCACCAATAGTCTTCACTATTCCAAGACCCTGATTCTCCCAGGCTCCTTCAAACAATAAGAGAAAATGACTAATTGTACATTACGGTATCAGTCCATAAAACTTAGTCAAATGAAATTAAAATATTTACTTTTATGGATTTTAAAGAGTAAGTTCAGGTCAGTTTGGAGTTATTTCAGAAAAAAAATGAAATTACTAACAGCATCACATATTGTCTTTGCTCCTGTAAAAAGAATATAAATTATTGAATATTCTAATTACAGTATGAACTCGGGTAATGTGAAAGTTAACATTTATTATCCTGTTTAAGCAAGTCTAAAGAAATTATATAGGATCGTTTTCTTGTGAATTTCCAACAACTGAGCAATAAGGAAACAAAAATCTGATCTGATTTCTACACTGACACACATACTTTTGATAATAGAAAACATTTTTCATATAATTAAACATTTAAGAAATTTAGAGCATCCTGTCAGTGGAATTTACTTCTTTAAAATTCTGCATCTCTCCAGAAGTGTATTAATATTCATTTGCTAGCATTATTCTTGATTTAAGCATTTGCCAATCTTCTCTGTTGTATTGGGATTAAGTTGCTCCCAGGTAACCATAACTCATACCAGTCTTTAGGTTGAAGGCCCAGGCCGGCACAGTGTCAGAGGCCTGGAGGTGTGTGTTGTGTCTCAGGGGCAGGCTGATGTGAATGGGACCTCGAACCTGGAGCTCCTCATCACCCGAGTACAGCAGTACGCTGACGGCTGCCACCGCCTTCAGCTCAATGCTTCTGAGTACTGCAGAGTGAAGAGTGAAGTATTTAAAATGTAAGTTAAATTCTTATGTTTTATTCAACAAATTATGTGAAATTTGTTTAAAAATGTTAATCTGTGCAGAACTTTCTTTTCCCCTGAAGACCAATCAAGTGTCAAACAGTCCAAACTATGAGTAAACTGGTTTAAACATTAATGAAGCCATATTTAAAGCCCACCAGATTTGTTGTTAATGATGGCTGGAGTGCAGTTGGCACAGTCTTTAGCTAGATGGTGCTGTGGAACAGTCAGGAATGCTGTCACCGAGGAGATGTTACTCTTGTCCGAGATCGCCAGGAGGTTCTTGGGGAATATAACCTTAGGCTGGGATGAACGGTCTGAAAACAGGATGTTTATTTTAAAAAGACATGGATATTAGCCACATGTCTTGGTTTCAGAAATGAATTCACATGACATAGTATTGTAGTATCGTTGTCATGTTCACAGTTTAATCATTTTAATTTTAATACTGCAAGATATCTAAAAACTATCAAAGCTCAGTTAAATCAGAAACATTTTTAACTTTTTTAACTCAGGATCTTAAATGTAAAATGCAACCCAAAAAAGAAATGATTGATGGTAATAGGTGTGTTCTTCTACAATCAATTTGCTCATTCAGATGAAGGTGAACTGACTCTTGACTCTGTAAAACTCACCAGGTAACTTCCTGGTGATGAGCACCGAATCTTCAAACAGCCAGACATTCCCCTGACTGTGAGGGAGCAGCAACAACGTAACAGCAGAGAAAACTGCAGGCAGACCAACCAAAGGTTTGAGGTCAAACACAATGTTTTTGTTTCAGCTATTTTTAAATTCCTGACATTAAAAACTTCCTATCGTAGTTGAAATTCTGAATAGTGCAAACATGAACTAAAGGATCAAAATTTACAATTACTCATATTTAGTTTTATTTACTCTATATCTTACTTTGGAAAATAGATAAAAATTATATAAAATACTATAAAAATATGTAAATATATTTTGAAAAAATACTACTTGCATTTAGTTTAAGATATTATATAAATGGTTTAGGATATAACAAGGGAAAATAAATAAGGAGAGAAGTCTGGCTTTTGTGTTATTCTTTTGTTTTTGACATTAAAGATGTTTTTGGTTACTTGTAGGCCTGTGTTACCACCAGCAAGTGGCAGTACAACCTCAAGCCTCTTTTTAAGGGTTCAGCAGCACAAAAGGGAGGTGCCTCTGACAATGCAGAGCAAAGCAGGTCTCAACAGATTTATTTATTTTATTAAATTAACCTCTGAGTTTCTCCCTCATAACACCTGCTCCATCACTGCTTTTAAACACCACCTCCCTGGTAATTTTCTGTTTAATTCAGACCTGTAGGAGGAGGTGAAAACACAGACAATAAAGACCCAGGCCCACTGTTTTGTTTTGCCCCCCCCCCTCCCCTCCCCAGGAGATGTGGCTAAAGAAGCCCCCACCCCCTTCGGTGCAGGACAAAGACAGTTTGCTGAGGCAGGGGTATGTTTCACCCGACAGACCTCCACTCTACAGTACATGCAGCTGTAGAAAAAAAAAAAAATCAATAGAGTGACTAAAGGACACGGTGTTCAGTTACACTTGACTGTGACAAATAGATGCGTTATCATGAACAAACCTCAGCGACAAGTTGTATGTTGTTGCAGACAGTTCATTAATCTATAATGACTATGAATAATGCAGTGGCAAAAAAGTGTGTGATTATTGTGTGAATATTTGTAGCAAACGATATAGCAAAAGTTCGCTTGAATTTTCCCTTATTCTAGTGTTTTTCAATATTAAATGCCTCCTCTTTATTCTGTTTATACAGCTTAAGTGCTACTCACTATTTCTGGGTGAAAATGATCAAATTAATGAATTACTTATCTAAATAGTCATCTTCAGACCTTTGCTTCTGTTTATGGGTTGTTTTGTGTTTACAGTGCTTTACATGACTTAATGGCCTGAGTACAGAAGGGCTGTGAATCCAGGCTTAGGCCAGGTATATAACTCACTTGGTCTCTTGGTAGTGCTCCACGGTAGGGGGCTGGGGACATAGCCCTCCATGTTGCCCAGCAAGGTGAGACTCAGGCCTGGGCTGTACGCCACCCAGAGCAGGACCTCGCCCCTCTTCCCTGTTCGGGCAGCGCTCCTCAGGGTGTGGTTGACATAAACATCGACTGAAGCCCCTGTCAGCGGCTGACGAGTCACCAGGTCCCTCACCAGGACTTTCAGGGCGAACTGGGGCTCTGCAATATGCAATAGAGTGAAGTTTCATGCAAGAGAATCTAATAGATGTCTAATACATGTTCTATCTGTATGCAGACCAGGCCTCCGCCGCATCCTCTCAGCAGTACTCAGTAACCTTTCTCTCACCATGAAAAAGTGATGAGGCAAGCACAGTGGAATATGTGGGAGAATGAAAAATACATCACAACCATGCGACAGCAGAGATGAAGAGGTACACTGCCACGTTAGATGTTTCTTCCCTTTTAACACAGAAATGATCACTTATGCATTCAGGGGCATTTATAGTTAATATGAAATTCTTAATCATTATTTTACCAGAAAGCATTTTGTACTAATTTTTAAGAATTCCTAAAAAGCATTCAAATAAGCTTTTGTGCTTTTTTTCCCCCATTTATTTTAGATTACAGTGTATAAAGCTACCGTTCATGCTCATGAACCCAATGTAAACCGTGAGGCCATGGGTGAACACCGGCTTTTACCTACTGTATCAGCAGAGCAGTGCAGGATTAAAAACAGATAAAAACCCTAATCCCTCAAACCTCCACATTACACATTATCCTGTTGGTCTGCCAGTTTTATACAATAGCCTGTATCATAAATATCAGACAAGTTTTTAAACCTTTTTTTATGGGCCCTTCTACTTTTATAAGCCTTTATTTTAAAAAAACAATATTAGGAGAATGTCCCTGCTTTAAAACAAAGGTATGCAGTGGTTTTAAAGACAGTCTGCCCAGAAAGTACCTGCATAAAAAGCATAACACGCATTGGTTTCAGTGTAAAAAAACAAAAACAAATAACGTTAGGTGCACATCATCGCTACCTGGTTCAGTCATGAGTCACACAGTTTCCTCTGTTGCAACTGATTCACGTTTTCTGTAACAATGAGATGCGCCCTTTTGTTTATTTACCTGCTGACAGAGCCGAGGGGCTGAGGAGACGTTCCGTGGAAGACGGGTCTCCGACCGCGGCGATGACTCCATTGTCCCCGAGCGAGGAGGAGGACAGGCCGCCGCCCTCCTCCGTTTCTCTCACCGCCCCATCCACGCAGGAAATCAAAAGCAGCGACGGCAGGAGGACCAGCAGCAGCGGCAGCAGGGACATGGCGACAGGGGGAGCAGGCTCAAAGACATAACGGACCGCGAGGGACGAGCGAGGGAGGGGGAAGAACGAGCTCCGGCGCTGTTTATCCCGATCGCCGACGCCTCATCCCTCCCGTGCTTTCTTGGAGTCTTGGCGCGGACGACAGGGGGCAAACACCCCGTGGAGAAAGGATGCGCTGATGCTGAGGCTGGGCGTGTGTGGCCGAAGATGCTTTACAATAGTAAGATGCGCCACTCAGTCCAAAAAAAAACAAAACAAAAAAAAATCACGACTTAAATGTAAAAATTATGGAGCTTACAGCTAATTGGTCTGTTTTTTAATTACATAGAAATTACATAAATTGTACAATAATTTCACAAGAATTTCAGTATTTTAGAAGATTTTATAGGATAAACTATTAATCGAAATTATTGTCCTTTGAAAATAGTTTGTTGCTGTTGCTTTGACTGTGTCGGGAAAACGCGTCAGAGTGAGGGCTCAGTGTGTGTTTGTTGTCTTTGGAAAGCAGGGACATGCTGTTACATCACTGGGGTCTGCATCGCCCTCTGTCGGTAAACTCAAATCCTGCCTTCTCTATTTTTATCTCCACCACTTTGCTTAAAACATTTCAGCAACAACAATGTATGCTTAATACATTCCTATATATTCTTATGAATATATTCTTGTAGCCTGCTACAATGTATGCTTAATAAATACATTCTTTTTGTGTTGTGTTAATTAGCAAATGAACACAAAACCTTCAAATACCTGACAAATAGGTACATTGCCACGTTAGATGTTTCTTCCCTTTTAACATAGACATGATCACTTATGCATTCAGGCATAAGTATAAGTATATGGCATAAGCCATATCCATTCTTGCAAAATAGAATATTACTAATGCTAATGGACACCATAAGTACAAAGACAATTACTTCAGCTAATCCATCAAAAACAATCAGGCATAATCATTCTTCCTCCTTTGTCACACTTCCAGCACCTCTTCCACAGGCAACCCTCACAATCAAACACGCCTCTGCAACTTCACTTAGTACAGTCCGCACCCCCATGCTATAAATATAATTCACTTCTCCCACTTCCCACCTCCCACTGTTTGGCACTTTCACCCGAAATTATAAACTATCACAACACAATGCTTTTTCTTAATAATACCCAATACCTTAATGTACATCTTTCTGATATTCTGCCAATTAACAACATTGGAGAGATTACACACAAAAAGTGATCTGGCGGCTGGCCGGCTACCCCATCCTCCTCATTCTAGTCTAGTCTAGTCTTCTAGTTCCGTCATGACTAGTCAGTAGTCTTCTTCTATTAAGCATGTACTCTGGCGGCTGGCCGGCTACCCCATCCTCCTCATTCTAGTCTAGTCTAGTCTAGTCTTCTAGTTCCGTCATGACTAGTCAGTAGTCTTCTTCTATTAAGCATGTACTCTGGCGGCTGGCCGGCTACCCCATCCTCCTCATTCTAGTCTAGTCTAGTCTAGTCTTCTAGTTCCGTCATGACTAGTCAGTAGTCTTCTTCTATTAAGCATGTACTCTGGCGGCTGGCCGGCTACCCCATCCTCCTCATTCCCGCCATGACTAGCAGTAGTCTTCTTCTATCTAATAATCCTCCTCATTCTAGTCTAGTCTAGTCTAGTCTTCTAGTTCCGTCATGACTAGTCAGTAGTCTTCTTCTATTAAGCATGTACTCTGGCGGCTGGCCGGCTACCCCATCCTCCTCATTCTAGTCTAGTCTAGTCTAGTCTTCTAGTTCCGTCATGACTAGTCAGTAGTCTTCTTCTATTAAGCATGTACTCTGGCGGCTGGCCGCTACCCCATCCTCCTCATTCTAGTCTAGTGTAGTCTAGTCTAGTCTTCTAGTTCCGTCATGACTAGTCAGTAGTCTTCTTCTATTAAGCATGTACTCTGGCGGCTGGCGGCTACCCCATCCTCCTCATTCTAGTCTAGTCTAGTCTAGTCTTCTAGTTCCGTCATGACTAGTCAAGTAGTCTTCTTATTAAATGTACTCTGGCGCTGGCCGCGCCACCCCATCCTCCTCATTCTAGTCTAGTCTAGTCTAGTCTTCTAGTTCCGTCATGACTAGTCAGTAGTCTTCTTCTATTAAGCATGTACTCTGGCGGCTGGCGGCTACCCCATCCTCCTCATTCTAGTTTAGTCTAGTCTAGTCTTCTAGTTCCGTCATGACTAGTCAGTAGTCTTCTTCTATTAAGCATGTACTCTGGCGGCTGGCGGCTACCCCATCCTCCTCATTCTAGTCTAGTCTAGTCTAGTCTTCTAGTTCCGTCATGACTAGTCAGTAGTCTTCTTCTATTAAGCATGTACTCTGGCGGCTGGCGGCTACCCCATCCTCCTCATTCTAGTCTAGTCTAGTCTAGTCTTCTAGTTGACTAGTCAGTAGTCTTCTTCTATTAAGATGTACTCTCTGGCTGGCCGGCTACCCCATCCTCCTCATTCTAGTTTAGTCTAGTCTAGTCTTCTAGTTCCGTCATGACTAGTCAGTAGTCTTCTTCTATTAAGCATGTACTCTCCCATCCTCCTCATTCTAGTCTAGTCGTTCCGGCCATGACTGTCAGTAGTCTTCTCTTAATAGCATGTACTACTGCTGGCCGGGCCGCACCCCCCCTCCCTCATTCTAGTCTAGTCTAGTCTAGTCTTCTAGTTCCGTCATGACTAGTCAGTAGTCTTCTTCTATTAAGCATGTACTCTGGCGGCTGGCCGGCTACCCCATCCTCCTCATTCTAGTCTAGTGTAGTCTAGTCTAGTCTTCTAGTTCCGTCATGACTAGTCAGTAGTCTTCTTCTATTAAGCATGTACTCTGGCGGCTGGCCGGCTACCCCATCCTCCTCATTCTAGTCTAGTCTAGTCTTCTAGTTCCGTCATGACTAGTCAGTAGTCTTCTTCTATTAAGCATGTACTCTGGCGGCTGGCCGGCTACCCCATCCTCCTCATTCTAGTCTAGTCTAGTCTTCTAGTTCCGTCATGACTAGTCAGTAGTCTTCTTCTATTAAGCATGTACTCTGGCGGCTGGCCGGCTACCCCATCCTCCTCATTCTAGTCTAGTCTAGTCTTCTAGTTCCGTCATGACTAGTCAGTAGTCTTCTTCTATTAAGCATGTACTCTGGCGGCTGGCCGGCTACCCCATCCTCCTCATTCTAGTCTAGTCTAGTCTAGTCTTCTAGTTCCGTCATGACTAGTCAGTAGTCTTCTTCTATTAAGCATGTACTCTGGCGGCTGGCCGGCTACCCCATCCTCCTCATTCTAGTCTAGTCTAGTCTAGTCTTCTAGTTCCGTCATGACTAGTCAGTAGTCTTCTTCTATTAAGCATGTACTCTGGCGGCTGGCCGGCTACCCCATCCTCCTCATTCTAGTCTAGTCTAGTCTTCTAGTTCCGTCATGACTAGTCAGTAGTCTTCTATTCTAGCCTCGCTCTTCTCATCAAAATTTCTCCTGCCCCCGGCGTCCTGTGGCATAACCCCCCCCATCCATGGCTGAGAACCATGGAGGGAGGACACGGCCCTCCCCCACTTTCCAGGCAACTCTGGCTAAGTGGGAATCGAACCGGACACTGCGTCGTCTGGCGCCTTACGGTCGCGGGCGCTCCCCACTACACTACCGAGTACCCTCATACCACAAACTGTTCTCATCGGGCTTTTATCTTCTAACTTTCGGCGGCCGACTTCAAAACGGGGAGCAACATGGAATCGAACCCGGGTCCGCCACACACATGTCGAGGCGCTTACCCGCTGAGCCACCAGGGCGGACGGTAATACAGTGAGTCATCGGGCTTTTATCTTCTAACTTTCGGCGGCCGACTTCAAAACGGAGAGCAACATGGAATCGAACCCGGGTCCGCCACACACAGGTTGAGGCGCTTAACCCGCTGAGCCACCGGGGTGGACCGTAAATCATCGAGTTTTCGTGTATTTGTCTCCTTCCTTTGAATGTCGGACATAATTTATGTTCAACCTCTTGAGCCACAGGGGCAGAGGTGAGAACACCGTCATTTCAAGGATTCAGTCTTTCCTTTCAATGTCGGACTTCAAAATGTGCAATAGCCTGAGATTCTAACCCGTGGAGTCCAAACACCTGTTCAGGTGCTTAACCCGTTGAGTCACCAGGTCAGAGACCATAACATCTTCATTTTTAAAGCTTTTCATTCTTTCAGGGTTCAAGCCTAAACCTTGTTACTATGCCATCAGTTGTTCATTTAATTTGACCTCTCTGCCTTGGTTTCTGCTTTATATCTAGTGGCTCCTGGATCATCTATTACAATCATGTTAGGTGCAGCTTTGTGGATATGGTTCTTTACATAACCCAGCTGCAAAATACATACATTTTTGGGTTTTATACATTTTTATTTTATTTCCACATTACTGCATTAAGTTTCAACTGCAATAATGTCTTTGTTTCTATATTTGTGTCTCTAGATTTGTAGAAAATAATGCACATACATGTAAATGAATGTAGGAGTCTAAACGTCTATGTACACAGACATTTATGTTGCAATTAATTTCCATTGATATTCACTTATGTTTGCTTTCAGTTATTTCAGTATTCAAGCAATTATTTGTAAACATTTTAATTTTATTTCAGTATTTATATATTTAAGATTTATAAATTATAATTTATTTATAATTTATAAATTATAAAGTGATTTTTCATCCTCCACACATTCATCCAACCATTCATTTACAAATGGTCCTCAATTTTATAACAGTTGGAAGAGTTTGTTGGAATTTATAAGAACATATTTAAGCTCTGGCTCAGACTCTTGAGATTCCTCTTGAAAATCAGGAGGTTCAGGTTAAAATGTACATGTCATGCAGTCTTTCTGCAGGAATGACTTGGTGTCAATTGTGTTATCACCACACGGAGCCATTTGAAATTCTGCCACTAGATGGCGCCACAAAACGTGGAAGCCCCACCTCTCTGTGATGCTATGATATAAACACCCACCTGACTGTTGTAAATATATCACAACGTAACAAGCTGTGGTAATCACCATCATGAAGAGTTTTAACACTAAATACAAGAAGTCATTCCTGCAAAAATACTGCATGAGATAATTACTTAACAAACTTTAAGTTAAATCCTTTTAAAATAAAGGCAGTTTATATTTAAACTGGTTCACTGGTTCTAGTTGTATGTTTATATTCATTGTAAAATAAGGGAAAAGACACACCTGTTATTTTTATTAAAATGTTTTCACGCATTCAGTCCATCACAGTAACAAAAGTGTCACGGTTTTGTGAAATGTGCCATGTTGATGGTCGTTTAAAAACACAAGTATTACATATAAAGGCTGCTACATTAGGCCGTGTACTGTGAAATCTCCCAGGAAACATTTAAGCAACAGCTGTGTTTTTTTTTTTGTTTTTTGTTTTTCCCACAAAATCCAGATCAAATGTTAAGGAAGTGCAAACATTAGTAAACAGAACATAAAAATATCAGAAAATTCAGAGATTTTATACAAAGTGCAACAAGAACAGTAACCCCTTGTAGATTGTTAAACAATTTTAAAGTGTTAATATGCACAAAGTTTGCAAGACAAATTTTGTAAACACATTCAAATATTTTCATTTGGTCAAGATTCACACTTAAAATTCAGTAATATTGCACATATATATGCACACTTAAGTTAATCTTTGTACATGACAACATACATACTTTAATGTCTTGCTTGTAAAAATTTACAACAAATGTGCCCAGACTAAGAGGGACTGATTAAATTTTAGCAGCATCATTGGCACTTGTTGCCAGAGGGGAAAAACACCTGATTAGTCAAGAAATTGAACGAAAAATAAATATATAAATAAATACAAGTATTGTGAAGCTCATTTTCATAAAAACTGGCAGCCCTCTACAGCAGGTTAGTATCACCGGTACCCTGCAGCTTGGTTTATTGCACAACAGCCACCGGGAACCCCCTGGCCCCGAAACTCACTTCCCGAGTTGCAAAGCCGCAAGGAAAACCAAAACCCAACCATGTGTATGTGCACTTGAATCCAGAATAAAGACAAACCACCTTCCCCAAGGAAACTCTGCATAGAATTGAAGGGTTGGCATAAGAGATTGGTCCACGTGGAAAACGGCCCTAATTATGCAGGATTTTAGGTTCAAGGACTTTTTAACAGTTACTTTTTGGTCGAACCCGTTCAGCGTCCGGATGAAAGGAGACGGCGAGGTGCGGCGAGTTACCCCAGCCAGCGGGGAGCCACTGCCCCGCCTCTTCCGTTCAGTAGCGGCCGTCTCTCCAGTCGATGTCACGAAGGGCGCTGAGGGTGGACAGGCTCTTTGGAGGCGTCAGTAAACTGAGGAAAAAGGAACGAAGATCATGTCTAAACGTTCTCAGTATATAGGTGTGTTTATAGGGGGTAAAAATAAACAGTTTACCTCGCGCCGATTGGGCCACCTTGCTGTGGGGGGTGGAGCTCGTGGTGCCCATGAAGGAGGCGGGGCGAGGCAGGCTGCTGCATGGAGTCCCTGGCGCGGAGGTGGGCGCCCCTCCGCCACCGGCAGGTTTGCTGAGCGTAGGGATCCCGCTGCCAACCCCGCCGGTGCTCAGAGACTGGAGGCTGGTGGAGGTCGGCATGGAGACCGAGCCCTTGATGGTGGGACTGACGTAGGCGGTGGCCTTCAGCGGCTGCTGTGACAAGGAGGAGAAATTTCCCACGCTCTGGACCCTGTTTTGAAGTTGGCCTGGGGAGGGGACTGGGGGAAGGCAGGGATGACGGACACATGCAAAAAAAAAGAAAACTAAAATTAGTGCTATCCTCTTTATTATAAAGAAATTTAACGTGCATAAAGTTTAATTCAAATTACACAAAACAGAAGGGAAACTGTCTTACTGGAGGACTGCAGGCGAGCGAGCCCACTGGACGAATCAAAACTCTGGCTGTTACGAAGCAAAGAAGGGGAAGCACTAAGATTGGCGGGAGCGGGCACATTAGGCATGCTGGGAGTTCTGACAAGGTTAGGCATACTCCTCCGCAGCTTATCTGACGGAGACGGAAAGAGAAACAAACACGGGAGGCGCGAGGCGTGATTTATGATGTAAAATGGACCAGTCTCACTGTTAAATACAATATAACATTACATACAGGTTCATGTTTTGTTTTCATGTTTTGTTCTATAGTTACGCCTGTTTGGTTATTACGCCTCCATCCCTTTAAGGTGACTGTGATCTCCGTTACCGTGCAACAGTTCCCACCCCCCCTCGGTCAGATATACACTCGCCGCTCTAATCCCATCAAACTCCCCCCCTCCCTCCCCCTCTCGGACCGGAAACACGCCAGTGTGAGAGCCCTAAGTCCAGTTGTACAAGAGGCTTAGGCCGACTCGAGTTATTATTAAGTGGTTAGAGCATCAGCGCGGGTCAGTTGGGGGCCTCGGCGTGATCACACAGTGGAGACGAGATACGTCTCGAAATGTGAAAGTCAATCGGCAAACACGTCACTGACAGACGAATCCATGGCGTTAGAGTAAGTGTTTTTAAATTGAGTTCAATCGCATTAATATTCATATTAATATTCAAAAATATTCCAATGTTTGGGAAGTTAAGCAAGTGTTAAATCGTATTTTACATCAAGTGGAAAACGGTGCTGACTTACTCTCAAAATTGGCTGGACGCCACAGTCAAGTTCCCCCAAAACAATACACACATGTACACATGTACACAAATACACACGTAAAAAACAAAACAAAAACAACAAAAAAAACAAACAGAAATAACTCATTAGTACTAGTCTGAATGAAGGAGGTTCGGTCCAGTCTGAGGTTTTAACTTCACTGTTAAAAATTTACATGGTCGTTTAAGCCGAGCCTTTGATTCTTGCAATGAGAACTGAATTCATGTTCCAGTTATGGAGAAAATCATTTTTCAGGGCTTTTGATGCAAATGTAAACAGCAGCTACTAGATATTATTCCCAAACAGAATGTACATTCTTATGTCTATTTCATATAAACATTGTCTTGTATGATTTTTTTTCAGTATCTCACCTTGTCGCCCTAGAAAAAAAAAAAAAAAAAAAATACTCATTGTTCATATGATTAAGTTTTCTAGTATTACGATTAAACACTGAATGCTTGTCTCCATCTTGGTAAAGGTTAGTACAGAGTGAAAAACAGAATAATGAAAATATGTTTAGAGGTTTATCATTTTATCCCTGTGAGAGTCTGATGTGTTGTATTTTACTAGTACATTAGAATTTTGTCAATAAAACAAACACTAATCCCTCATTTGAAGTCAAACAAAAAGCACAAGGGCGACTTCTAAATCAATATTTTACCCTTGACTCCATTTAGACTACAGTCAATGGTAAAGGTCTGTCTTCTCACCTGATCCTGGTCTGAAGCCCTGCTGCTCGGACGCGCAGAGGCTGCCCAGGCCCAGACCCAGGCCCAGGCCCAGACCTTGTGGCTGGGCTTGAGGCTGGGGCTGAAAGGCGAACCCGGCGGAAGGGTACGGAGGGGTGGAGGGGGTGGAAGGAGGGGTGGACAGGGAGCTGGTGCTTCTTCGCCAGTCTCGGATGCTGGAGAAGGTGTGGGAGTGCGGAAGGCGGGTGAGGCGCGGCGCCGGCGGCGGCAGGAGGCCGTAGTCTTCGTCGTCCTCCTCGTCTTCCTCCTCCAGGTCGGGGCCGGCGCTGAGCTGGCTGAGCTGGAAGGTGAAGCTCTGGCTGCGGCGGTTGGCCATGATGGACGACGTGCTGGCGTAGTCCTGCCTTAGACCTGGAGGAGGGAGACGTGAGGACCAGCGCGCAAAACACACACACACAAAAACACACACACAATCATCACCTCCTGGGGTTAATGAAGCTGAAGTAGCGATGAGCTCTGAGATCTGGGGCCATATGTTAAGATTTTTAGAGAGGAGGGGAACAATAGAGACAGATGGACAGCAGAGGAAGTCAGTTGGCACAAAATGACACAGGGACAACTACAAAAAACTGACGCTGAAAGCCGCTGGCAGAACATTAATGAAAATGGATTTCAACAACATTCTGAAATGATTTGACTAGATTTAGCCTGAAACGCAGTTACAGCTAAATGTGTCTAAGATCAACTGTTAAATTCAGTCTTTTTGTATGAGTGTGACTTAAATCTGAACACAATCTTTAATCAGACGTATTTAGATGTTTCACCGTTCATATTTGATCAGCCTCAACAATCTCAAGGTCCTCTAGCTAACTAGCTTTTTCCAGAGCTTTCAACCATATCACAGTCTTCATCAGCTGACTTTAAGCACTTTGTTGGGATACGATTTAAAAGGTTCCAGAAAAAGCAATTAAGTTTGGCTTGTTTTGGTACATGAATTTAAAAAGGGTTTGAAAAAGAAATAACCAGCTCTTTCAAAACACCTTATTCCAGTTTAATTTTATGTCACTGAACTTACTCATCTTTGATTTTTTTTTTCCTCTTTTCTTCTTCTGTTCTTGACTCGGGACAAGAACAGAAGATTTTACTTTTTTTTTTCCCTCCATTTAGACCAGATGTTCTACAGCCTTCTGACCTGAAACTTGATTGGCTGCTAGAATCAAAGCACTTGTTTCTTTATTATAACCAAATGAATCCGGTTCAGAAGCCTCTCACACAGTTTGAAATAACTTACAACAGTTGCTTCCTTTCCACTTATTGTAAGGCAACACAGCATTTATTGTGTTGTACAAGTAAAAATATCTGTTGTGAAAATGGTCTATTCAATCTCAGTTTCCCTCGTTATTCTTGTGCCCCCCGCCCCCTTGTTTGGGAACCACTGGCCTAAAATAAAGAACAATACAGTCAGCAGGCAGTGGTCTAAACCTCTCTGCAATTCAGAGTTGTAATGATACACTTCTCAAAGCAAGAGCTGCTCTGGGTAAAGAAACACTGTCAGTAGACGTGTTAAATGTCGACGTTCGGAGCCAAACATCTGCACAACCGCGTTTCCTCCTCCCCTTTTCCGGGGCGCCGGCCGAGCGACTTACTCTCCTCCTGCAGCCGGGCCATCACCTGGACGTCGGTGAGGTCCTGCAGTTTGTATCCCAGAGCGATGGAGTCGTCCTCCAACTCCGCGGTGCCGAGGTCGCCGTCGATGGACGACTGGGGGCTGAGGGCCGAGCGTCTGAGGCTGCGGCCTTAGAATTAAAACAAAAAAACAAAAGGAAACAGTTTGACTCCCGTTAACTTTTCCATCTCAGCTCTCACACAGGTAAGTGAACGGGAGTCGCCATGCTGCTCAGCTACGTCTAACTCTGGTGGCTGAGCAATGACAATAAGCCCCTTTTGCTAATGTGCATGTCCAGTTTTTGGAAGTCAACTAATTTTTAAAACAAAGAGTCAAACCTGTGAAATGATGTTTCTCCATATTTCTGCTGCTTTGGGAGTTTTTTTTATTTACTTTCTCTGACTGCACACATTACGGCTTTAGGCGGCTCTTAACCTGATATCTTGTTGCCCACTTTTACTCACTGTATTTATGACTTGTGGTCCAGTAAAATTAACCCGATGAAGATTCTTCACACCTTGTACCTACAATTTCTAGCTGCCCTCCTTCAAGGGGTCAATGAATTTGACTTTTATCCCCATAACTCATGTAAAATCATTTAACCTGACAAACTTCTGAGAACTAAATCATTGTAAATTAAGTGAATGCTTTGGATTTTACTGTTTAAGTTTATGATCCAACCCATGTACAAGACTTTCCAGATGGCAACACTTTTGT
Organism: Istiophorus platypterus; assembly: GCA_016859345.1. Lineage (NCBI taxonomy): Eukaryota > Metazoa > Chordata > Actinopteri > Istiophoriformes > Istiophoridae > Istiophorus > Istiophorus platypterus. Next base: position 11,212,750 of record CM029131.1, on the reverse strand, counting down.
AATAAAGCTAAATTTCTTAAAATCTGACTGTTTTAAACCAATAAACTTGTATTAAAAAAAAGATAAATGTAATAATCTCCACTATAATTATGTACCTAGCAGTGTAAGGAAGATTTTAAGATAATGTTTAGGCCGTAATGTCTGGAGGTGGATGAACATCTATATTAATTCATACATTTTTAAATACTCAATTGCTGACTGGTTGCTGGGGTTTGGTCAGGGTCGTAACCACAGTATTTATAAAATCCAGGCTATGGCCCTGAACAACATAACTGACAAACAGAGGATGCAGATAGATAAAAGTGAGTTTTATATTTGGAACAGCAAACAGCCAAACTAAATAGAACCAAAAGACAAAGAAAAAAAAACAAAAAAACTAGGCCTCAGCTTCTGTTTTGACAAACACCGTCACAGAACTGAGCCGTATTAAAAGCTTGCTGATGATCCAGTTCTATACTGAGTCTATTAACGTTTTAAGTTTGAAGTATTCAACTTAAAGTTTGGCACATGTTTATGAAATTATTTTATATGCAGTCTGAGCACATTATGCTCCATATGAGAAAAGACAAGCAGGTATCAAGATGTTTTTATATGAAAATCGGACGTAAACGAAAGCCTGAGCGTTTGAGAAATACTCTTACTTCTGCTGGGTGGGTGAGGGAGGAAGGTGGGTGTCCTCTCCGCTACAGGGGGGAGCTCCTTCCCCACGGGACTCAGCGTCCGATGGAGGACCGGGTGGAGCGGGGAGGAGAGGGACGGGGCTGGGGAAGGGAGGAGAACGGAGGGATGGACGGTCCAGAGGAAGGTGGAAAGGATGACAAACAATTGAGTTTTTTGTTTAGCAAAAATACATCCAGCAGATTGGAGTTTCCATTTATGCAAATGTTGGTCTAGAGCTAAAAACGTTGAGTTAAACCTCAAACACTCAAACATCTTTCAGGTTAAACAGCAAAAAAGGGACAGTGAGTAATATGATTATCAACAAACTTATTCGCCTCCACTAACTTGCCTAAACAAACTTAACAGAATTTCTGTCCAAGCATAACTAAAACACAAATCTGCATAAAAAAGTTCAACTCAAACCAGTCTCATATTTGCTGTATTTATAAAACAAACAAAAAAAACTATAGAAAATGTAAAAAAAAACAAACAAAAAACTGTAAATCTGCTATAAATAGTGCAACAGATACAGGACACATTCATGCCATTTGGTTACCGTGTCTCTCGGACAACTGGGGAGTGGAGCAGGGTTTGGCCGAGGGGGGGGCGCCGAGGGGGGACACTCCGGCAACTCGACTCGGGGGAGGGCCGGGTGAGGAGGAAGGGGAGGGGCTGGACAGGGAGTTACGCCACCTGGACACTGGGGAGGGAGCAGAGAGGATATTAATACCGGAATTTACCGTCGTTTGTAAAAGACCAATAAATCAGTCAAATGGTCGACTAACTAGTTGTAATAAATCTTTTATTATTTCTATGAAAATCGCATAAAATACAAACCATCACACTGGCTGACATTTTGGTTCCAGACAAAGAGCATGGGAACCGCGCACACACACAGTCCTGCTGCAATATATGCACACTGCATCACCAAGTGTGTGAAATAAACCTCCTGATGCTGCCTCCGTGCAAAACTGGGCTCAGATTAGGCTCCAAGACTGAAACCAGACATCACTAAAATGCAGTAAATACAAAGACACACACGTGTCTTAGAGGGCGGCAGAGGACAGTTACCTCACCACCACTGTGTCTGTCACCACTTGCTCCTTTCAACAGCTCCACGTGTGCTAAGCACCGAGGACAAAGCAGCATTCACCACAACAGAGCCGCTCATACACTGCAGCTGTCGGTCCCCACACACACACACACACACACACACACACACACACACACACACCTCCGTGTCTATTCATAGATCCAGAGGAGAAACTTCAACTGCTTTGAAGCACCTGTGATATGAATATCCAGGCAATATCTAGGGAACAAAGATGAATGAAAATATGCAGCCTTGTGCATATTAAAGAGCGTGTGTGTGTGTTGTGTTACTGAAGCCTGCATCCACCCAAAGATGCAGGGAGAGGATTTCTCCGTGTTACTCGTCAATGTGAGCCACTTAGCTACCGGGGGGGGGGGGCATTACTTTCATGTAAACGGTTTCCATGGCGACAGCTCTCCATTTCACTGTACTCTCAACATCGGGGGGGGGGGCTGTGGGCCGAGCAGGTGGGAGGACTCCTCCGCAGCTTTACGTGATGCACAGGCCCCGGCCCCATCAGCCCCGGTGCCTCTGATGCAACAAGCCACGCGAACGGAGCAACGTCGGAGTCAGCGTCAGCGGCCGTGGCCCAGATACTGGGCGGAAGACTGTGGCACCAACGGCCCGGGTAGAAGCATGTGGACACCAAGTAGCGTGTGCGAAACCAGGCCCACAAAGAAAACTGTTCTCCTGCTCCGGTGCGGGAGATCTCGGCCGAGAAAGAAACCAAATCTGTTCAGTGCTGCCTTCCAAAAAATCTACTGGAAATCCTTCCTAGAAAAGTAGCAACATTTTAATGCCCGTGTTGTCGGACTGAGATGTTCAACAGTCACATGGTCCGATGTCACTATTGTTTCACACAACTGACACTAGAGCTTCAACTGACTATTTTCATCATGGATTCATCTGCTGATTATTTTCTCCATTAAATGATTCATTGATTTTTTTTTTCCCCAGACATTTTATAAAACAAACTCAAAAAAAAAAAAAAAATAAACAAACTAAAAAAAATGCTGTTTGAAAATTTCCTGAGACCCAAGGTGACGAGCAATTTACTTGTCCTGTCTGACTAACAGTCTAAAGCAGTCTCCAAAGAAATTCAGTTTACAATGATATAAACAAAATAGTCTACATATTTGAAAACCTGGAACCGGTGACTGTTTGGCATTTTTTTCCTCCAAGGGAAATAAAAACGACTCCATTTCCTATTCATGTCCGACCAACAGTCAATAACCTGTTGGTGTCTGAACCAAATTTCCTGAGAATCCAAGCCAACGGCTTGCGTTATATTTTGGTCTGGACCAAAGCTTTAGGTTTGCCCGGTTCCGTGGCCCGATTTATGTGGTTCCATTCATGCTGGTTGCATTTTTGGGGATGAATTCTGAGGCATTTCAAGTCTAGTAAATATTTTATTAGGCTGAGAAAAAAAAATAAAAAAATTATATATCAAAAAGCCTGAGAGGACTTTACAATCTATAGCAACATATAGGATCCTTTTTCCCCCCCCAGGATACAGTCGTCGTATAAATCGTTGCACCTTTACACTGCAGTTCCCTGGTGATTTCCTGTCAATGAAAGAACGCAGACATGACTGTGACATGTTAGATTCACGGGTTTATTTTTGTTGATGAGTTTGTGAACATCGCTTCTCCCGGATACGGTCAACAAACAAACAATGCTGTGATCACAGACCTTCATCCGCGTCCCCACACCAGACGACGTTCAGCTAAAACGGCAACGGAGAAGTGGGACAAAAATTCAATTCCTCTTAAAAACGACGTGATTATCTGCAGTTGTCATCTTCAAAGCCTGGGAGGGCACAGCGCCCCCCGAAGGCGAGTCGAGCCCATTCTCCTCTCATTAAAAAGGCTTCAGGGTGTTAAGCTTCCTGCTCAGATGATGCTGTGGGAGCCGTCGCCTGCACTCACACTTCACACGCAACCCTGTGCTCTGCCTCATTACACACACTCTCACACTAACACACACACGTCTACAAAGAGACTCATCGATCAGATGAGGATTTCTCGGCTCACTGACGTCCGAGTGGTAACCCTGATATGCCCCCCACCCCTTCTTCTCCCTCCAGGCTGGCTGTCAATAAAAAGGAAAACATGAAACCTATTTTTATAAAGTCGATTCAGGCACATGAAGTAACCATGACGACGCCGTGCTCAAGCCAAGAGGCGGCCTTAACACAAACATTGATTTTCTCTCGTCTCGATTTCTCAGACATTCAACCAGATGATGAAACCGTGACAGGTGATACGTTTAAAAAAAAAAAAAAAAAAAAAAAAAGTTCTGCGGCCTCCTTTCCTACTTTACTTCTTCGAATCCGTTTCCTCCGTTTTCCTTGGCGACGCCTTATGCCATTAACTGGTGCCCATCGTCATGGCAGACAGGCAGGTCATGTGACCCCGGGGCCTGAGCGGCTTAACGCTATGAGGCGCGTGAGCTGATCCTCATTAGTGGCAGTGTAGTGGTGAAGGTGATGCGGGGAAAAAGTAGCTCGGGTCGGCGTAAACATGTCAGATCCCTGGACCAGGAAGAGGAACCTGGACCGAGGAAGCCAGGACTGATTTACCGCCGCCAAGGTGCTGCTGAGCATTTAACCTGCAGCCCCTCCGGTGTCAACAGCCTCTGATTGGCTCCTATCATTGCCTGAAAAACCCAAGTTACACAAACCCCGGTGCCAGGCTGTTTCCAGGAGCCTGTAGTCTCCGAGTCTAGACAGTAAAACTTTACCACTTCTCCCTGACAAAGATTTGTGTTATGCGAGACAGTCGGCGATTGTGAGCGAGTGAGCTATGTTTTTTGGCGAGACGTCGGAAAGCTGCGGTCATCGGTTACCAAAAAAAAAAAAAGCCCAGAGAACTGCAAAGTAATCTGCCGCCTCAGGCCCTGCTTTATTGTGTATGACTCTAGAAACAGAAACTGGGGGGGGGGGCCTCTCATGTGGCCTATGAAAATAAAAAGGGGAACCAACTTAAAGAAAACAGCAAAGAAAATGGCAAAGCTAAAACTAATAAGAAAAATAAATCTAAAATATCCCTGAGAGCACCCGTCCGATACAAAAAACAAAATCTTATATTACATTACGACCACCCCCGCCAATCCCCCCCACACCCAGACTGAACTTCTCTTCTTCTGACGCGTTTCAACCAACATTCAATCCACCGAAGGAAACTCCTACACCCTCCCACAATCCACAGAGAAACACTCGCAAATCCGACTGTTAAACACCGAAGGCCCAAAAATCACAACGTAGTCGAGGGACGATCACCAGAGTCACTCATCTGTGTTGAACATGTTCATCTTACAGCTCGATTATGATCCATTTGAAATTCAAAGGATGATTTTGCAAAGTAAACCATCACAATGCTACTGGAGCATAACTAAAGTGTTGGAACTGTTCGAATCAACCTCACCTCTTAGAAATCTTTCTTGCCTCTGCATTGCATTCTGGTCTTTTGAGGCCATTTCTACAGGTTGTAGTAGCAGCACCTGCTGAGTCGGGAGGGGGCCTGAAGGAATCCAAGGACAGCCCTTGTTGTCTTCTGCAGTTTTAAAATGATATTGCTGCCCCACAAAATAAAATTCTATCATTTTATATAGAAGTTCTGCACAGACTATTGAGGTTTGTTATAAGACAACACACATATCCTGGGAAAAGCTGCAGATACTCTCTCCTCGCTATCCTTAAAAAGGGAACTGCATCTTCTATTCTTCTTGAAGTTTCTTTAATGTTTTATTAATGTGCACGTTAATTAAACTGCTCCATATTTTTCCCTTAAACAAACTTCACTATGACTTTACAGCCACGGGGAATCGTTGCAGCAGCTGTCGGGACACTTATAGCGTTTTTTCAGACCCGGCACCAAAGCGTCCTTTCACAGCCGTGCTCCTAACAGGCTGCACTCGTTGCGACAGCAGCCTGTTTGCCTCTCTCACACACAAAGACGACGCACAATAGCTTTTAATTCAACAACCCGCGACAACTGCCAGGCTGCTGTTGTTCCTCTGGAAGCATCCACTCTGTGTCTCATCTCAAGCTCCTCTGCTGTACAACAACCTCCCCCACAGGCCAATTTAGTAACCCCCCCCTCAAACCTGCACAAAAAAAAACTAAACTTGTACCTTGCTCCAGACGGAGGGACAGCGATCGCCTGGCGGCCTCCACCTCAGACTTGGGACAGTCGAAGGCCTGTCGGCACCACTGCAGAGCTGTGAGGGGGTTGTCCGTGAGCTCCGTGGCCTGTGGGGACACGTACAACCTGGAGGGAGACAGTCCCAACAGTCAAATGTGTCTTAAGTCCTTCCTGGCAAAAGGGTTAGAACGTGCGGTCATTCATGAACAAGACTAAGAGCCTACGGTCACGGCCAGCGGCTCCAGTTTTGAGATGAACAATCAGGGGGATCACCCCTAAGCTTCTAGAACCCATCCTCCGGGGAACAGGAAGATTTGTACCACATTTTCCTGCAAATCCATTTAACAGTTTATGAGATATCTCGGTAAAAATCTGAACTGAAAGCGCTGCCATTTTTTAATTTTGTCCTTGAACAGTGAGAAAAAAAAAAAAAAAACACAAAACATGTTGCAACATCAACATCATCTTCCTCTTTTTCGGGCCAATTACTGGGCATAAATTCGCTGTTTTCTTTTTGTCTGTCTTGGGGAACCATCCGACACAGTCCATGTGGAACCACAGCTGAAAGGTAGCAGGCCCTTAAATTTGCCAAATTTAATACATATATCTGAGGCACAGATGACACCAGTCTTTGGTTGTCTTTAGTCAGGATAATGGAACAGTCACTGAACTGAAAGGTGTCCTTTAAATATAATACTTTTATTAACACGTCTATAGGATTAGTGCTATGAAAGCGATACCGCCTCGGCGGGAGTCCTGCCTATGCGGTTCCTGACAGATCGGGATTCAGACTCCATCTTTTCCTTTGTGCCACCAACTCATCTCCTCCTGACTCAGACCCCCCCCCCCCCAAGCTCAAGGTGATGCTAAGCTTTTTTTAGAGATATCAAGGAAGAAGGAGCATCTTTGTTCCAATGGACTAGACCAGATTATTCTGACAACCCCCCCTCCCCCAACTCCTACTCTAAGATTCTGCTCTGCAGGCAAGTTGGGGATAAGGGTGGGGGGGGTTGAATTATAGATTAAAACCTTCAACATCAGGTGAGAGACTGACCTGAAGGGGACAGCGTGCACACAGACACACACCTCAGTTACTATTCCTAGACACAGGGAAGGGATATATATTTAAAGCCTGCCTGCAATACACAGCAAATAAAAGATGAATATGAAGCGGCTGCAGAGGAGAATCGGCAAAACTTCGCCATGAAGTTATTTTGATCTCATGAGTTTTTCCACCATGATCACTTCTCCGGATTTCTAATAATTAAAAATGAGTAACTTAGGTTTTTGTTTTGAGGTTATAATGGGAGCCTGTCAGTTATCAATGAAAACTACTGTCACTTTCAGTCATAATTTCTACCACAAACTGTTGACTGTTCAAAGCAAGCGGCTTCCTGTTGGACGGTTTTCATGAGATGGCGACATCGTCCTGCGAGTTGCAACGAAAATCTGCAAAATCTCACTTCCTGATTTTGATACAGTCTCTTTGCAACGACCTGAAATGTTTTTCCTTTTTCAGTGGAGGGAGACAAGAAATTAGAAGAAGTCGGACTGATTTTTGCAGGATCTGAGTTTTTTTCCTGCACAGGTTTTTCAAGAAATAAGCCAAACAGACCAATATCGAACTAGTGGCATTAAGATGATGGCACGGACACATGCATAATTCAGGGTCTTATTCCCTGTGTAGTTCAAACGTTTGAGCAAGGCACCAATGTATAAGCATCCATCAAAATGGCATCATGATGTGATTTTATCTCCCCCCACAGAGGAAGCATGGCAGCCTGGTGCAGGCCTGATCACAGGTGGCCTCCCCTCCAAGCTCCCTCATCAGCTTCCCAGGTGTGTGGCTGTAATTGGGCGCAGCAGAGGAACCGGACAGGCCGCTTCCATGGCTCAGAACCAATTAGTAAATCAACAGTCAGCAGGGAACAATTATCTAAAAAACCACCACATGTGGCCTGTGCATCCAAGACTCATGACTTAAAACCTGCTGCAAAAAAGAAATTTTAAAAACAAAAGCAACAAATGGTTGAGAATTAAAGCAAACACTCGAGAGTTACCATGTCTCGTCGGACTCGTCCGAGCAGCACAGGGAGGCCAGGTCCAGCAGCTCCAGCTCATCCAGAACCGAGGGCTCCGACGCGTCCTCCGCGTCCCCCGCGTCCCCCGCGGCGGCCGCTCCATCCCCGTCGGTGTGCGGGTGGAAATAGTCGAAAGGCTCCTCCGGGAGCGAGAACGGCCCCAAGGACGTCTGGCACAGCAGGGGGGGCAGCGGGCTGGGCAGGCGGTATCCGCACGCCGGGGACGGGGGCAGCCCACGCGTGGGGCCGCCGCCGCCGACACCGCCCACGCCGGCCGGGCGGCCGCTCGCCCGGGTCCGCAGCTGCTCGTTCTGCCGCTCCAGCTTCCGGACCAGCTCCTGCAGCTTCTTCACCTCCAGCTCCGCGTTCAGGGTGTTGCTGTTGCAGTCCACCTCCGCCATCATCGCGGGGTTCAGCACCGCAGCCTCCATTGGACCGGGACGGGGTAAAACGACGTAGAATCGGCCGCTGACCCCCACCCGCGCCCCCGGATACCTCCAGTCTGGATCGGAGACGGAGGACAGGCAGGCCCCGGCTGGTTCTCTGTATTCGGTCGCGGTGGGATCTGCCTAGTACGCCTGTCTGGACGCTCACCCGAAGCGAGACTGATGTGACTCCACCTACCTCCACCTCTTTCATGCACTTTCAACACACACACACACACACACGCGTGCACCAGCCTCCACCTCCACCCCCCGGACTGATTACAGGTAGCAAGTTCACCTGGCGCAGTCGGAACTGTCCAAACATCCAAAACAAAACCCGCCTAGGATTTTGTTCATTTTTAGGCTCGTAGACTTACACCATTCAGTCGCTTTTAACACCGCACCGCTTTGTTCTAAGCAGAAACGCAGCCCCAGACTCCCTTTACTTATCGACCAATATCCTCTCAACCGATGACCCAATTACTCCGGAGCGGTAACAGGTGCGGTGTAATTAGCGGACACGCGCACGCAAACGGGCACACCTGGTCAATTACGCGGCTCCGGCGACATCTGGTGGTCGAAGTCTCTCACAGCACCGCAGGGGAACCCGACCGCAGCAGGTTCGGAGAAACCGAGACCACACCGGACCAGGGTCCGGATCAAAAAAATCACTGTGACCCGGACTTCTTCCAGATAATTCGGGTTTAAATCTGATTGATTGAATAAAAGTTGTCAGATTTGCAACACTAAGCCACAATTTAAACTAGAAATAAGTAGTTAAATCGGCAAATGACTCCTAAGAACACATTCTGAACACATCTGGACATTTTTAAGTCCGAAGAAGATCCTTAATAATTTAATTCTTACACTGAAAACACACTCTGTTTTGTTCAAGTTTGGCCAGTTTGCTTTTTTTAATCATTTTTTGGGCCTAAATTTCAATTCCAATCAATAAACTGTTTTTAACTTTGCTGGTATTTTGCCTAAATTAGACAAAATTTATCATTAAACTTCAACTGAAATGCATCAATGTTTTGCAGTAAATATGTCAGATGGTGAAATTTAATATGAAAAACTTAATTTATTGACTCATATGCTATAATCATATTCAACCTTTTCCTTTATTCCTTGACACACACTCCCATCTAGTGGCGGAGGACAAACACTGCAGCCCGTCGAGTCAGGGGCTGCGTCGTGAAAACATGGCGGCCCTGTGAGAACACATGAAGACATTCAGCTTGTTGTTTCGACAGCTCAAATATAGTGAGGAGGACACGGCTGACGTGACATCAGTTCATTAATCCCAGAGGTCGGTCTGAGTGTTGCAGGTATGGGTTCAGGTGAAATCACCCCCCCCCCTCAGCGTTTCTTCCAGGTGAATTTCTTTCGCGCCCCCTCCTGTCCCGGCTTCTTCCTCTCCCTCACTCTGGGGTCAGGGGTCAGCAGGCCGGCTGGAGAACAACAAAGAAAGACGAAACAGGATGGATTAACGGGGACATGGCGGGACGATGCGGTGATTGTGTTTTCATTTGTATCTTATCGAATGCGCTTAGATTGCTGCTTGGTTGCGTTTTGGATAAATGAGTTTTGATATTTTTTGTGTCAGTTTTCTGTTCACCTGCATCTCAGTCTGTCTCCATGTCATTTATTTATTTTTGTATTGGGGGTAAGAATTTTTTTTTCTAAAGCCTGTGGGGGTTTTCACCTACATCTCTTGTAGTTCGTTTTTTTTCCTTGCCCTCTTTCATATAAGCCAGTAAGCCCAGACTGAACCTGAACCCGAACTTCAGCTGCAGAACTTCTAGCCCTGAACTTGTCACAATGCATCAGTGCTGACGTAACGTCCACCAAGCAATAAGTCAAACAGGGAACGAACCGTTCACCAGAGAGGAGAGAAGCCTAAAGAAATAAATAAAAATCAAAACTAAAACATTTCTAGTGAACAGACAGAACCTATTTAAATCACAACTGCAGAGTTTTAGGACATGGGGCCCTGGTCGAACACAAACTTCTGATTTTTTATCAAGACATGAACCTGTACTCCAATCTCAGCCTCTTACAAAATGTTCATACTCAAACTCTACACTACGCAGAACACGGAGGTTAATGTAATATTAGTTTATATCATAGAAATGCAGAATCAGTCTTTTCTAGGTGTAGTTCAGGCATAAATCTCACTATTTACCCCAAATCAGCCTCTTTTAAATACAGGGACATGAACTATTTCCTGGGGGCGTGGCCTGGGATCACCTAGTTGTGACTATCAAGGTGAGGTTACTGGTCACAGAGCAAGTTTCTCACTTAATAACTATGTAGAAGGAAAATATATGGGACTACTAAAGAAACAAACAAAAAAAAAACTCAACATGCACATTGCTTTTCCTGGGACCAGGTACAGAAGAAGAAGAAGAAACAACCCCAAAGGAAGAAAGAGGTGGAGCCCACCTTGTCTCATGGTCTCCATGTCTCCCTCGGACACGAAGCTGAGCAGGGCGCGGGAGACGGCGAGCCGCAGCGCCCCCGCCTGGCTGGACCTGCCGCCGCCGCTCACCGTGCATTCCAGGTCGAAGCGGCCCAGCATGCCCATGAACTGCAGCGGGAACATGAGCTGCTCCCTGGAAGCAGAGAGGGGAGGAAGAAAGAAAAAAAAACAGATGGAGAAAATGACCATAAAATGATGATGATAATAATAATGATAATAATAATAATAATAATAATAATAATAATAATTGAAAAAATTAAAAAGGAGGTGAAAAAATGAAATGTGGTTGAATAGGCAGAGCAGGAGTGTGTGCTATTTAACAGATAGTGGTATCAACGGCAGAGGCTTAGCTAATTTAATGTCTGGTTGGGTGAGTTTTCAGACAAGCATAGAGGATCCCAGCACTGTGAAAAGCTTTCTCTAACAATCTCACCACCGCATATTACAGAGTGACTTCTGACTCAGCAGGAATGGGATAAGGCTGTGTGTTTGTGTGTGTGTGTGTGTGTGTGGCTGAAGAAGAAAGTGTCTGCGTTCTGGATGGCGTCTCAGGCTGAATGGCCTTTGGCTGCTGACAAAGTCAATTGTCACCTCTCTGCTCCAATTACAGCCCGTCCTCACTCTGCGTGACAACACCGGCTCCGGACATTCACTCATACACACACTACCACACGTACACACACACATACACATACATACACAAAGACACACAGACACAAACACACACACTGACACACAATCACTCAGCTGTGTAATTAACTTACTACAAGGAGATAAATAAAAAACGAGGCGATGCTCTGAAGAGTGAAAAAGCTGCTTTTTAATTTTTTTTTGGGGGGGGGGTAAAACACATCATGTCGTGCATTTTAAGGCAAAGTGGCGTCTATGAAGGAGTTGGCAGAGAAGCCTGTGCTGTGGAAAAAGGGTTTTATTTTTTCAAAGTGGAAACACCGGCGCGACACCCCTACCTGTCCTGCAGCACGGGGAAGTACTGGAGGTAGTCGCGGCCGTTGATGGTGACGCGCCCCGAGCCGCAGTCTCGGAGAATCACGGAGGAGCTCGACGTCTTCCTGCGGCCTGAGAATGAACACACACACACGAACGCACTCTCAACTTCACCTCCTCCTTCCTGTCGTATACTGCAACTCACACTGGCCGCAAACTTGTATATTCAGCCACCTATGGAAACATCTGGCCAGCGTTTAAATATCTCAAATTACAGCTGAACTTTGGTGAAGTAAGATCACGGCTCAACGGCAGGATAAAGTAAACAAACTTTTTGCCCCTTAGACCTAAATTTCTCATGTTTGGTTGACAAGACAAAGACAAACTTTTGAGTCTAACTTGTAGATTTGGCCATTTTTTTTCTATACTTTGAAATCCAACATGAAAAAAACACATTCACCTTAATTTTCTCTTCCTAATATGTTTCTTCCTAATATGGCCGACTGCTCTTTTTTCCAGTGGCCAGACTTATTTTTATCAAAGTGACCCAGACCCCAGATCTCAAAAATCAACTTAGTGAAAACTGTTATTATAAACAGCAGAGACTATGACCAAAACTACAAAAATGAGAGCCAAGTGGTATAAGACTGGAATTTTCAGCTCGTTTGAGAAACTCAAACACGTCTGGAGAAAATAAAGTCTGTTAAAAAGTGAAACAGACTCTCCAAGCTGTGGTTTTTCTGTACTTTGAACCAAATTTTTAAAAAGTCAAAACATCCAGAATTTGTTTCTCTCTGAGGAAATCTCATCCAAATGGACCATTTTAAAATAAAAATCCATAAACATCTGGATTTAAGAACCACTGCTCTGCTGCTGTGTATCTACCTTCTGCGCTGCTGAAGGCCACGCCCCTGTCGTCCCTCTCCTGCGGCGGCACCATTTGCTTCCTGGACTGAGCCTCCAGTTGCCGGCGGTAACGTAGGATAAACTCCTCCTCTACGGCGCAGTAGGGCATGGACATCAGGCGCTCCATCAGCTGGATGAAGCGGTTGTACTGAAGAGAAAGAAAAATGTGTAGGTCTCAACTTCTACATCTTCTTCCACCGCCGAAGAAAAGTCAAGGACAAAAAAGGCAAGAAAGAGGAGGATGAAGGGAGGGAAGTTAGTTTGCTCTTACATCATGAGTGGAAATGGTCTCCACCAGCAACACCTCCACCTCCTCCTTTGTGAGCCACCTGCTTGCTCCTAGAGAGCTGACGGAGATGGAGACAGCAACATGTTCATTCGGCGTAGGCAAAGAGGGAGACTGGTACAGTTATGCCGATTCTTGGCTCTCATTTTCCGAGACTTCAGCAGCGTCAAGCTCCATCTCCAGCAGTCTCAAAACAATTTTAAAATCTATTACTGGGATCAGGGGACTCGCTAAACCTTGAAAAACCTTGTGTAGATGGTTTCTGATTAGCTGTAAAACTTCAAAAAGTCACTGTAACAGACACTGAGCTACAATTTCAAACTGAATATTGAATAAAAGATCTTTTTCTTCTGCTACACACAAACTACTGCCCAAATTTTCAAGTCAGCTTAGACTGCAAAAAATAAACAAAACAGCTTTAGAGGGTTTTCACAAAATTGCCCAACAGTTTGTAAAATCTTTGAAAATGCTGCCGTATTTCAAGACTTTCTCAATTTTCTTTATCATTCCCACCTGACATGATTTAATCAAGATCAAATTAATGCACAATTTTAAAATCCGTTAAATCTAAAAAAAGAAAACAAAAACAAACCTTTTTCTCTACTCACATCTGCTTGACGTCCTTGGAGAAGAGTCCTTTGGCTCTTAGACGGTCTTGGTGCTTCTCTAAGTTCAGGAGTTTTTCATACATTTCCTAAAATTCATCAAAAAAAAAAAAAACAAAACAAAACAATAATAACATTCAGGTTGTCGGCTAAAGACATATGCACACATTGCAGCGTACAAAATGGTGGAAGCAAACTGGGGGTGACCACTAACCTCCATTGTGGCCATGGTGGCGGTTTTGGAATTAGATGTTCAGCTATTATGGGTGTGACCTTCAGCTGTCCACCTACTTTTGGCCATTTAAAATAGAAATTGTACACACAAAAGTGACCAGACTTAGCCCCTGATACAGGTCAAGTATAAAAACATGACCAGGAAAACATTTAACAGGCAAAAATCCCAAATATTTTCTGGTTCCAGCTTCTCAAATGTGAATATTTGCTTCTTTTCTCTGTTCTATATCTTTGTAAACTGAACTACTTTGGGTTTACGGGGCTTTTTCACTTGTTGAACATTAGATTACATAAACAGTTAATGCTGAATCCCCAGCATCTGCCTCTGAACACATGACTAAACAATAAGAACTTGTGTATTTTACTTCACAGTTTCTCAGCTAAATTGATCTGGGCAAGGAAATCTGCTGGAGCAAAAACATGAAACTAAATAAACAACAGGACAGTTTCGGGGGGGGGCTCATCATTAGATCAACTCTGCATTGGGAATAACCTGAGGGGAGTATGCCATGGCTATGGGCACAGACTGACAGGCTGGGGGGGGGGGGGGTATGCTGGTCACGTCCCCAAGGCAGACACCCCCACCTCAGCCGCCCTGCGCTTGGGCGAGAACTCATTTCCCCGTCAATTATTCACCAGATGTTTGTTTAATTCCTTCTTGATAGAGTGTGCCTAATCCGCTGCCACTCCGACCAGCGACGGAGGGGTACGAGGGTGGTGGTGGTGGTGGTGGTTGGAGGGGGGGGCACATAAAAAAAGCAAACATCAAGCAAAAACCAATTTTCTTTGCAAAAAAAAAAAAAAAAGTAACATAATAGAAAATCAGAAAAAAGGAGGAGGAGTTGGAGGTGTGTGTGTGTGTGTGTGTGTGTGTGTGGGGGGGTGAATAAGGGCCTTGCGTTACACGTTAGCAAACACTGGGGGACCGACAATGCCGAGGAATCATCATTCGCTTGGATTGGCCAGATGAAAGGGGAGAAGAGAAGGCCAGTATCTGGATACGTTTAAGTCGAGGCTGTTACAGAGACAGACGGCTAGAGCTCCACTCCGTCTGCTCGGTAAGTGGTTTTCATATGCACGGCGACACCTTCGAGTTCAGAGCTTTAGCCCTGAGAGGAAGAGGAACATTTAAATTGGACTCATTTAGCCGGAGAGTGACAACACAGGATGGAAATGCAAAGCCAGGGCGCTCTCCTCCTTAGGATTACGTATTTATTTCACATGCAGGTTTAGATGAAGTTAAAGAAAAGGTGGAGGTCTATTGGGGGTGTTTTTTGTTTTTTTTTCCCTTCTCAGATTCCCCGCGGTCGTGGCCACGAAGGGCTCAGTGGAGCGTTGAGCAGGTTAATGTACCGAGCCGGCCGAGCCCCACAACGGCCGGAGGAGAGCAGTCTTACACGGCCGGATTTACACGCCACCGCCCCCTCGCGGAAATGTGCCCAAGGTGTGTGTGTGTGTTTGTGTGTGTGAGAGAGAGAGATGGTTGGTGATAACAGGGACGAGGGGAGAAAAAAGAAAGGGAGTGGAAAAAAAAAGGGTAAAAGAGAGAGACTGAGCCTGGGATCATGCAGAAAGGGAGCAGCTCTCAGACTTGTCGGACGTACCTATTGAATCCAACAGCAGGGGGTGCAGACTGTGGCTGCAGGGCACAGCCGTGTGTGTGTGTGTTTGTGTGTGTGTAAGAAGTGTGAGCCTGGACCAATACCCTGATATCATACCTCTCTTGTGTTTTAGATACAGACACGCGTCTCTTGTCTATCAAACGTCTTTTTACAAGGTCAACAGCTGACAGACAGGAAGTAAACAAAAGATTGAGGAAGAGAAGGAGGTCGGCTTAAAGATGAAGAGCAGTGTGAACAGTGTAGCTGCTCCCCAGGCCCCCGTCCACCCCCCACAAAACCCACCCTCACAAACCCCTCTCGCCCCATCCCTCCTCCCTCCAAACCCCCAAGCAGGAGCTGCCCCCGGTGGCGGGACAAAGCCTGACAAGCCAGACGAACCACACCTCAAACACAGTTTTCAACCTGGACACAAAAAAACATGGAGGCGTGTCTCCCCCTTTTCTCTCCATCTCAACCAGAAACGGAATCTTCTTTGGCTTGTTAATGAAATTATTTCAGTCAGGTTTTTGTTTTCTCTCTTTCCTTACGTTTGTCATATACATGTTTTTAAATGGCAGCGTTAGATTTTTGGTGCCACCTGTTGGCTCAGTTTTTGGCTTTCAAAGTAATAATTTTGGGTTTCAGTAAAGACAATAAAGACATTTCTTTACTCTGAAAACTATTTTAAATCCTATTAATACATGGCTTTGCATACTTAATGACAAGGGCCTACAAATAACTTATCTATGAGCTGCCACCACATGTTGTTTTCCTCTGCTTTAGGCTTCTCCCCCTGTTTAATCATTTTATAGTCTTGTCTGGTGCCCTACAACTATGTCAGGTGTTTTTCTTTTTTTAGCTTCCTTAAAATGGTAATTATTCTGGACTGTGACTAAGTTTTGATCAACATATCATAAAGGGGGGCTTCCTTCTCTTGTATTTGATTTGCCTTCAAATCCTCCGACAGGAGTGGATCCTGTCGTGGGCAAATATGAAGAAATACACACCGAAAGTAACTATGATGAAACTGCATCTGCCTAGATAAGATAATAAAATACAAAAAAAAAAAAAACCATCTTCCTAAAATGTTATGTATCCATTGCATACTTCTGCTACAAGCCTGCTACAATTGAGTTCAATGAAATTGTGTTTGCAGGGGTCAGAACGTCCTAAAATCCCCTAAAATAAAAAAAAGACCTCAGTAATAGATAAACAACATCTCACAGGAGAGAAGTAGCATTAAAAGAAAAATCCATTAAATCAGATTTAAAAAACAAACTGTTTATGGACAAAAAAACCAAACAGAGGTTTTGGGGTTTTTTTTTCCAGCAAATTCGGCAAAAGAAGTACATGACAAACTGCTTTATCATGTTGAAATAAAAAAACAAACAAAAAAAAACATCCTACTAACCATTGTTGTGAACATTTTTCACTGCAAAGGATTTTCAACCAAAGCCCAACTGAAAATAATTGGTTTGTCCAAAGTCACAAGTTAATAAAATTCTGACTGCAGAGAATCAAAAGTTCAGACAGTTGCAGGTGAATTGGTTCATTATCCCAGATAAAAAAAAATAAATTAATTTTTTAAAAAAAGCTAGATAACGACAATGTTCAAGTTTGATTTAAAATATTCTCGGCAGGTGTGGAACCAACGATTCGGGACCTTTGAGGCCGAGACCAATATCAATATCTGAGTTTCTGAAAATTACAATAAAATTGTATCAGCCAATATTCAAATTTTAATGATCCCATGAATCTGGCTATAGGCCATTGTCAGAAATCCTGTTGCCTGCTTGTGGTTGAACTGACTTTTTTTTTTTTTTAAATGCTGTATAACAGGTGTGGACTCTGGCAGATGGACATTAAAAATCAGCTCCTCCTCTAAATGATTCCAGTTCTTTGCGTTTGTGTGGATAAAGTCTGTGAGATTTCCTGCCAGTTTACATTCCCATCACACTCCTCAATGTGACACGAAAACCATGCCGACTTTGAAAGCCGAGACCGAGGTGAGAATAAACTTCACCACCTCAGGTAGACACAGGTATTCTCTGGTGGTTCACCCTTCAAGCCAGGGCTACCTTTGACCCCCTCCATCCTGCCTGCCTGACTCCTCCTCCTCCTCCTCCCCCACCTCTGTCTCACTTACCTCTAATCTCCCACCTCTCTTTCACCCCAGCTCTATCCAGCTGTGTGGAAAAGAGGATCTGACACCCCCCCCCCAGGGGACAGCGCGGGGCCCTTCTCTCAACTCACTCACTCTCTGAATAGGATATGACCCGAGGGTGCAGGAGGCAGGTGGGGGAAGAACGAGGGCTTTGGAGCTGGATGAAGATTTACCTCCACCTCACATATAAACCTGACAGTACCATTTAATGCCTCAGCTGCCTGCAAGTACTCACATGCATTAGGGAGTAGTAGGACTGTTTGCCAGTGTAAAAAAGAAAGTGGAAGGGCCGTCCATCCGCTCCCCACTGGACAGCTTAAATACAGGGGAGATAATCAATTTTAGAACAAAATTTACACAGCGCTCATTTAGAGTTAAAAAAAAAAAAAATCATGTCAACAGATTACACACCTCTCTGCTTTGGGAATATTTCTTCTGGATGCTGGAAGTGAAAACAGAGGAGAGCTAGTGTAAAGTCAAGTTAAAAGAAAAGAAAAAAGAGAAAGAAAAATGGGAAATCAAAGCCATTGTGTACCAATGAGCAGTAAATAAATGAGGAGTGGAAGTGAAGTTGGTGAAATACCAAATCTATTTCTCATCTGCAGATGTTATGTAAACCAAAAGCAAATATGAGCGTAGATAAAAATTTGTGATCCGTTTGATGTGTCCGTTTCAGAGGCCTTCATTTGCCTTTCATGTTTTATATTAAACTATATAAACCACTACCTAACAAGGAGACAAAATTACCAAACACAGGGGTTTGTTTTCTTATTTTCTTATTCAGAGAATAACACACGTGAAAGATCAAGATACTCAATCACACTGATTTACAACATTTGCCCCATTTAAAAGGATTTTTACCATGATATCAATGGTTTATAAAAATCTCTGTTCAGTGACAATTTCTTATCTGGTTTTTGTATTGAACAACACATGACTGGGGAAAAGTCACCAAATGTCAAACCTGTGACACCAAGGTTACATTATTTTGATATGAACTTATATCCTAAAAAACTTCAATGTGCAGCCTTTGAAAACTACACATGATGGGAAAAGTTCATCCGGATGAGTTTAACCCACACACACTCGTACCTTCATGACAGGCTGGGCTTTCTTCTCAAACAGGCCGGAGGGGAAGAGGTAGGCGATGCTCCTCTGTTGGCGAGAGGGGAAAAAAAATAAATAAATAAAAAACAAAAAAAAACCCAAAAAAACGAAAAGGCAGTTTGAGAGATGCATGGATGGCAGATTATGACAATGCTGACACGTCCGAACAACAGAGGTCACGCCGACGGACGGCAGCGAAAGTGACAGAAGAGAGGAGGCGCAAGCTGCTAGCGGGTTCAAGGAAAGGCGAGTGTGAAGTGCGTGCGTGTTACTGTGCGTGTTATTGTGGAGTTAGAGGAGAAAACAAGCAGAAAAAGGCACAAGTTTTTGGCTTTGTTGACAGTGAGCAGAGGACACTGTGGACGTCCAACGGTTCACTCCAAGTTCATCCTCCGCTGAGTGTGTGCGAGTGTGTGTGTGTCCATGTTATTAGCAGGGCTACAGATGGCACTGTAAATGTGTGTGTGTGTGTGTGAGAGAGGAGAGGGAGACAGGAAGTGTGTTGGCCCCGCCACACTCATCAAGACAGTCTGTTCATCTTCTCTCCTTCCTCCATCCCGCCATCCCTCCTCTCCTCTTCTTTCATTTTTTTTCCTCCTCTATGTCGGTTCAATTAGTGAGGCAGCAGGTGCGGCGCAGAGGGAGCAGGTTGCTGCCTTTAAGGTTGTCAAAACCACGGTAACCGGGAAGAAAAGGGCTGAATAAGTGTGTGTGTGTGTGTGTATGTGTGTGAGGGTGTGAGAGAGGCAGGAAGAGGAAGACAATTGAGGAGAAGTTAAAGGGTAAGAAGAAAAGAGGAGAAGGGGGAGACAGGGAGAGAGGAGCAGGGAACAGATGAAGACACACCTGTGTGTCCCCTGAGCCTCAGCGCAATATGGCAGAGATCCCCGAGGGGCAGAAGACGGAGTGACAGGGGAGGAAACGAGGGGGAGCTGCAGTCTAAGCGACGCTCGCACGACTGAGCGGCGGCGCGGCGCAGGAGGGCGTCCGACTTTACAAATGCGAACGACACAGCGGAATCAATCGGGCTAAATTTTGAACATGCCGGGTGACAAGATTGAAACCGCCTCCTTTTATCGTCTCTGCTGCCGTCTCTGAAACCTGGAAAACATTCGCCCGCTCTCGCATCCTCTGTCTGAACCAAGTGGGACACAAAACCTCAATAGGCCAGCAAACTACAAATATATACATATCTATTCATGTGTGTGTGTATGTGTGTATATATGTATGTATGTATATATATATATATAAAAAAAAAATTATATAAAAATATAAAAATGATATGAATAAATTTAATTAGATAAGTCTTTTTTTTTTCACCACTTAATTTCTATTAGTACTGAAATGATTAGCCAATTAATTGATTAATGAATATCAAACTAAAAGTCCCAAATATTTGCTGGTTCAAGTGTCTCAAATGTGAAATTATACTGCTTGTATCTCACATATCTTTTCTTTCTTTAAATTCTGTTTAATATGCATGTGAATATCTTTTTCACAATCTATAGTTTCAACTGCCTGCATGTCTTCTGAGACATCTTCAAATGTTTTATTGTCCAACCAACAGTCCAAAACATGAAAATATTCAATTTACAATCATATAATTCAAGAGAAAGGCAGCGAATGTTAGAACATAAAAATTTGGAAACAGCAAATGTTTGTATTTTTGCACAAGAAATGAATTGGATGATTCATAAACAGCTGACAGCTATGTTTAATTTTCTTTTGTTCGACTGATGAAACGATCTTTGTCTAAGGGCAAATTGAATAACTTTTTAGACATTTTAGACTTTCTGTCATACAGAAAAATCTGAATATCCCCTTGGGCTTTAGGAAGCTGTAATGAGAATTTTTCACTATTTTCTGGCATTTTATAAACGAAATAATTAATCAGTGCAGATGGCACCAAATTTTCCTCTTCCCCTCCACATGTCTAAGTTTGGGCCGTCCGCCGTCGCCGTGGCGTTCCCCAGCCTGGCCCCGACTGCTCTCTTCATTACAGGTGAGGGACACTGGGGAACCAGCGAGGGGAGGAATGGGACATCAAGCTAAACGGTTGGAGCAGTGAGGGCTAATATGGTGCCAGACTCTGAAATAAGCATGCGGGTGTTTGTCTGAGGGTGTTGCTAATATCCCTTCACGCAGCCGGTCAGCCAGAGGTGCCCTCCCACCCACCCCCCATACCTGCTGCTGCTGGAGTCTACTTGTGCTGCTGACGATGGTGATGAAGAGAGCTGAGCTTTAAACAAAAATTTAAAAAAAAAAATCATCTCTCCTGCCACAAAGGTGGAAGCTGTTATTCTTGTTATAAATATCTGTTTGTTACTCTGTTTATCAGTTTGAAATCCGAAGACTAATGAATAAAATCTACAGCAGGAATTCAGAGGTGTGACGGTGTGAAGAACCACTGGGCTGAATTCCTCTGAGGAGCCATCAGGCTCTTTTTGAAAACTACGTTTGACACAAATTCCCACCTATCAACAACAACTTCTGAGGAGCTGTAATTATGTGGATTATGTGGAATAAGGCAGTAAAATGATGTATATCTAAACCTTTTTAACAGGCAGGTCACAGTTAAACCTCACATCACCATAAAAACATCTTATTGTCAACAAATCACATGAAAAACCAAAACCGACAATGTGTTAATCCACATAAAGATCTCTGGTTCCTCGTAGAGACTTTAAGATGCAAAAAAAGGGGGGGGGGCTGAAATACACTTTTATAAAGGCTCAGCAGTCGGACACTGGTTTATAGATTAAAGAAACTGTTACTCAAACAGGAGTGAATGGTGCATTTGTTGGGCACTATTTTTCAGCGGCAGATTAATCCACAGTTGGTGCTCTTGTGAGTATTCACAGCAGTAGGACGGTGTGTGTGTGTGATTGAGGCTAAATAAACATAGTCTGTGAGAGGAACATGTCACCCAGTGCAACAGTGTTGCTCACTGATGTGTTTTTACTAGATTGCGAACAAGAACGGAGCTGTGCGGCACAGAGGAACAAGAAGTATCAGGCTTTAGCTACTCAGTTAACACTTATTAGCTGGATCATCTCAATGATGATTTTGTTCTTATCACGGGAACAACACTATATCACTATACACATATGCTGAACTGAAATATTGCAATATTCCAAGGGAATTAGTGTATAATGGAACACAAAATGACACTAGTTATCAAAATGAGCCATTTTTACATCTGAAAAAACAAAACAATTAAAATTTAGCACCTTATGATACTATTCAGTTGCAATCCACTGAAACACAAGGTGTGGAACAGCGAATTTGAGGTTCTTATTGAATGGATCCAGGCTGAATTCATCCTGCTTTTCTTAATGCTTCCTTCTTCACATATTTGACCCAAAACTCGCATCTTTACTTACTTTACAGAATTTCAGAATCTGAGCCACTCACAGGTCAACATTTCCTGCCATTTGAGACTGTTATGTGGAATTTAAACAGGTTTCAAAAGCTCCGGGGATAAGAGAGGGTTCCTAATTCCTTCTGGAGCCAACGAAAGGGAAGACAAACCACGAAAAATCACCACAACTTGAGCTGCAAAACAGGTCTGCACAAGCCACGGGATTCAAAAACGACATTCAGGGAGATAATAGTAACTGCATGTGAGCAACAAGCCACATCGAGTCTTACATCTATGTCCTCCTGGGTGAAGTTCTCCGGGTCTTCTCCCATCATGTTGGCCAGGTGGCGTTTCCCGATGTTGAACTCCTCCACCTGCTTCTCGATGAACTCCACCGTGAACTTCTGCGGCCCCGCGGCCGCCAGGTTCTTCCTGCCGAGGGCAGAGCTCACGCATATCTGCCTGCTCAGGACCTGGGGAGGACGGAAAGCGCCGTTATCGTGAGACAACCCGCTGCATATCTGGAGCGAAAATACAAGAGCAAACGTAGAGCCGAACTGTTGTTTAAGGTTCAATAGTTGATATTAAGATAAACCAAAGTATATCACACCACGATAGAACCAAATTCGACGTTGGCAGAGTCTTACTAAACGTATCCACTAAGCTAGTTTCGGCTAAGAGCAGCTGCGGGAGGATGCTAACTCAAGGACGTCCGTGTTTTGACTCTGTTCTTCACCTATTTCCGTCCAGCGGTTGTTTTGAGAACAGGACAAGGCTTCGACTAGACACAAAAATCCCACTTTACCTTCCGACCGAGCTGCGACGGGGCCGTGTTAACGCCGGAGCAGCATTTCCCACATTTAGCGAGCAGCGAACCTGCGCTTCGCACACAGGACACCGCCATCTTGAATGACGGCGCTGACGTCGGCGGAAGTTGTTTCACGTCATAGACGAGTGACATGGCCAGTTTTTTTAATTTTATGTTAAAATAAAAATTATAAAAGTAATTTTAAAAAAATATAACGATGTTCATGTTCAAATGTTCAGTTATTCTTGATAAAATATTTTAAATTTTTAATTTCACTGTTAAAGCTGTTAGTTGCCTTCATGTTAGAGTTTAAATAAATATGTTTTAGTGGACGTCAACTTGCTTTAACAAAATAATTTTTCGAAACCTGTGATAATAAAACCTGGTGTTTTTATCGGCTATGTGGAACATTTTACAACTTTATTCTGAAATAAATTATATGACAAGGCAGCAGAAATGTTGCATTTGAGTGCTCCTCAATAGTTTTGCTTTCTGTGTGTATTTAAAGCTTCTTTAATGAATAGAAAATGGTGTAATACCAAATCCTGGGCCATCATAAACAACTAATTTTAATCTATAAACCACTGACAGCCACTTTTTGTATGTCACTATATGGAAAAGAGTGTGAAATGATCATGACAGTGTGTTTAACAGTTACATTTCCAGGAAATACAAACAGAGAGGATTAGATTGGGCTGTTTTAAGTTATGGTGCATTTAGACAGTGAAAACTTCTTAAACGTTCTAACAAATAAAATGTGGTTAAGTATTAAGATCAAAAAATCATCAGATATGTAGAGGAAATGTAGAAATGTCTGCAGGTGAAATAAATAATTGGTTCATGAAACATTTCTTTCAACAGAAAAAAGAGACGGCTACAAATAAACAGAAACAGCGAAAAACAATGAAAAGTGGAGGATGAATTGGATAATTCAATCCACATGACGACCGACCACAGAGCTGCATAATCTGCCTGAAATGACAAATGACACAGATATAAAATGTGTCCAATCCAGCAGGGATCACAAGTTTTTAAAACAACCAAGACAGCTGAATATAGCGACTTACATGGGCTGCTTCGATTACAAAGCTTTTTTTTTTTTTATCTTTGAGACATCAGTCCACATCACGTCACAAATGCCACAACTCATTGGAAACTTGTGTTGCTCAGTACGGTCGTGTGGAAATTCGAAACATGCCGGCCACATGGTGCAGCCAAGAGCGAAATGTGCAGGGATTCAGCTCGCTAAAGCTATTCCTCATGTCCTTTTTTTAGGCTGTAAATTAACACCAGCCACTGCCTCAATCAGAGGGTAATACTTTTTTTTCTACAGGTTAAAAAAAAAAAAAAGGAAAAATTCACCTGTCATTTTCACTACTTTGACATCAAAATAACAATGTTATGCTGACGTTTTTAGTGCTATTGCTTGTATTTAGGGGATGAATTTACCCCTGGAGAGTCACTTCCGTGGATTCAGGCCTCCACAACACATGATCAACACATCCGGCGCCAGTTCTTTTTTTCCGCCAGCGCGCACAACTATCTGAAACCGCTCTGACCTGGGAGACCTAATAACGTAGTGCCTGTGATGCTCCGATGCCAGGTTTAACGCAAACTGTATGTGAAGCACCATCTGGCTTCCATGTATAATCACAGGCAAAAAGGAGGGGCCCTGTAAATGTCAGGCCATGGGATTAAAAGCAGGGGATCCACATGAGTTATCAGAAATAACACAATAAAATAAAAAAAAAAAGGCTCGGTCACTGTCTGCCAAACGCGCTGGCAAGGCTACACATAAAACAGACTGTTTTTACATATGCGGCGCAGTCGATGCCGGGCAGCGCCGAGACGGATTAACACGACATTTTGCGAGGATTCCTTGAATAGATGAGCACATGCTGCCACTTTGGGCCGAACTTTATAGATGGGGATGAAGAATAAGTTGCATTCCTCTGGGGAGCGATGATGACTGAGGATGTTTTCAACGCGACCGCAGCTTCCCCGCTGTCGACGCTGAGGACGCGGGAGGTCAAGTGTCTTGCTCAACAGCCTGTGTACATGTTAATCAACATCAAAATATGTTCAATAAATTACCCTTTGTAACTAACTCTTTTCCTTACATACATACATACAGCAGCTGTGCAATGCACTTTGTACTTGTGTTTTATATTTATTGTTTGTTTTTTTTTCTTATTCGTCTTATGTTTTACTGAGATGTGTTTATATGCTAAACTTTTTAATAACCCACTGTGGACGAATGAATGTTATAGAAGTGAACTGAAGTAAACTGAAGTAAACACATGGCTGCAGAGTTAAGACATTTTCTAGTCAAGGATCTACAGTACATGGCGTATTGGACCTTTAATCACTTTTGAACTATATATATGTAATTGCTATCCAAAGTAAAATGTCAAAAACACCCCCCTGTTCCAATATTGCTGGAAAAATAGAGATGAAAAGTGTATTTTTGGATCTGACATGAAAACTCAACAGTCATGAGCTGAATTTCAAGCTACGAAGTTTCGCTATTCAAGGAAAATCATTGTTCCTTTATGGGTTAAGAGTGTTCCCCCATTTCTTGAATGAACCACGAAGAAACACTGGTTTTGGCTGAGATACATACTGAGAGCGCGACTATTTTCTTAGCTCATATAAAAGTTCACATTTTGTAGATTCATGATTTCCACAGGACAACAACAGTAAAAGTAATTAGACTTTAAATCTAATGAAAATTATTTCAGATGCTGGTTGATGTTGGGCTTTAGAACCTGTGTGTGAAAACTGTGAAACTTCAGAATGAAAATTCACCTCCAGTTATTGTGGTTCCCTTGTCCTCTCAAATAGTTTGTTTCTGTGTGTGTGTGTGTGTGTGTGTTGTCGGTACAGTAGTACACTGTGTTTACAGATCAGCGCTGTGTGTCTTCACTTAGATTACTTTGATAGAGTTGGAACCGGAGCACGGGGAGATTAATCAAAGTGAAGGGGCACCGACTCCCGGGCCCGTGCCAGTCGATACGGCCGCGCGGTTAATTTGCCCCCGAGGTGGGCCGTCGTCAGGCAGATGATAAACAGTGTTTGCCCCGTTTTTTAGCCACCGGCGCGCTCCTGCCCACCAAGAAAAATAGTCTCGATCCGTGGACTCTAATTCACGGTGGTGGTGGGGGGCGGGAGGTGGGACATTAATCATCCGTCTGCTGCGGCCTGTCTCTGACAGCCGAGCCACCACCGTGGGTGGACCGGCTGGAGGCTTTCGTTGGGTGGACTCGTTGTAGACTTGGCTGAACCCCACAACACACTGCGGTGACTCAACGCTGGAGAATTTCACTCACTTCACAGGTCACCTTTGGTTTAAAGAAAGGATACACCTTGTTAACGAGAACCGAACACTGCCAGTCGCTGTGAGAAGGGTGAATTTGCTGCGAGAACAGTGAGAGTAAAAGGATTTAATTCAGGGGAACCTTGTGGGTGTCTGTTTTCAGGCCTGGCATGTGCCATCAGCGCCTCATACGAGGCCCTAGCTCTGTGCCAGGCATTAGAGGGGCTGGCTCCCGTCCAAGCGTTCCGACAGATCTCCGTGAGGACAGCGGGGGGATTCCGGCACCGTCTTGAAAAGGAAAACGCCACAATGGGCGACATCGACCTCCTCTCAATTTGCCCCGTCCCCAGATTGAGCGACATCCTTTTTAATTGTACGGCTAAAACAGCGACGGAGCGAGGAAATAATGGAGGATATCACACGGTGGAGCCTTGCCAAGTCCACCCCCACCCCACCTCCCCCACCACCCCGTCTTTTCCCAAGGATGGAGTGCTGGAGAATTGAGGGCTTATAATGCCAGCGAGCTGAGGCTTTGCTCCAGTCATCATTTCCATGCTGCTTTATGCTGATTCCCTAATATCCTTAGCGCCTTGCGTAGGGATAAGCCCATCGTGCTGAAACATGGCTGTCATGCCTATAAACCGTTCACGGCTCTAAAGAATCCATTATGGTTGCTCCACAAACATGGAGACTCAAAGGGCCACTTTGCTCAAGCTCATTTACTCTTTTAAAGCATATTTATTTACCCCTTAATGCTGTGGTGGAAAGGGATCTCCAGCACACCACAATACATCACAGCGGGTTGTCGAAATGGCAAATTTAAGTATAAGTGGTCATTTACAACATGAATCATGCATCTTTAATATACTTAGCTGCATTTTTTTATTTTTTATTTTTTTATGATGCACATGTTGATCTTGTACTGCGCAGAATATACTTTTCAGAATACGCATCAACCGAAAAAAAAAAAATATTCAAAACTGCAGGAGAAAAGTCGGAATTTCAAATTGAATTTATCCGTCATATTTTTACTGGTGAGTTTCCAAAAAAAAAAATAAATAAAAGGCTCAGATTATATGAATAAATGAAGATCTGGACAGATATTTTATTATTGATGGTTGTGGTCTGTGTTTCTATAGAAAGGAATAGTGTCGTAGCCACGGGGCTCAGCTCAGTCAGTGATTAAGTGTCGTCCGTTCCCTCTGCAGGTCAATGAAGAGCAAGTATTAGAAAAAAAAAAATAGAGTTTCTTTTTCCGTTTTTTCCGCAGGGGCCACCCATTCTGCACAAGCACAGCCACAATAAAAGCACAACATCCATCTCATGGTATAGAACCCTGGTGCCTGCCTGACAAAAGTGACACACAGCGGAGAAGGTGTGAGACACCAGCGCGACGTAAAATCGTCTTAACGTCATTCAAGATGTACGTTCCCCTCAGATTCCGTGAAAACGTGTGGATGCTGTGGCAGGAAAACTATAAGGAAGGGAGAAACTATAGGGTTTCTCACATCCACCTGGTAACTATCATATCTATTCTCTGTAGCTTGTTCTGGTCCAGATGATGAGAACAGTATAGAACAGTACAGACCCAAGTCTATACTGGGGGGGGGTTGGAGACCCAGCATCAGTATGGGAGCAGTGAAAAGGCCAGAGGTCTCGTAACCTCCACCTGGAGGAAGTCTAGGCACACTCAAACACACACACACTCACACACACACACACACACACACACACACACACACACACACACACACACAAGGCCAGCAAGTAGCCCCCCCCCGACACACACACGCACATTGCCTGCTACTAAGACAAGTGAAATTTTACTAAACAATATTTATTCAACACCATTACTTTTCCCATTCCCAGGTCTAATTCCATTTTCAAGTACTATTTCTGTATCTTTTTCTTTATTCCAGTTTTCTTTCTGTGTCATTTGTTATTTGTCAGTATTTCTATTCCTATGTTTATTCCCATTCCCAGTCCCTCACCCTCATTCCCAATCCTATCCATTTTCCTATTTCCCCTTTTCCACTTCATAGTTCTTAATGTATTTTCACTCTCCTTCAATTCTTATTCCCTCTTGGAATTTTTGGTGTTATGTTTTTAATACCACTATTATATTCTTACTATTAGTGTAATAATCTTACTACCACTGTTACAGTTCCTACAGTTTCCACAGCTACTTCTACTACTCTTATGGGGACTGCTGGCACCACCGCAGTGACTTTAATAACAGTCTGTGATTAAACTTTAACACTGAGGCACACACACAAACACACACACACACACAGCAGTGAGCTGCAGTCCACTGTGTCTGCGCAGTGTCAAACTAACACCCACAGTGATCTTTGTGTGAGGTAAACTGAGTTAAACGCTGCGTTTCAGAGCTCCGTCAAGATTGCTCATCTCCCCTGCTCTCTCTCTCTCTCTCTCTCTCTCTCTCTCTCACACACACACACACACACACATCAATTCGTAGATTATCAACAAGTATGGCCATTGAGTGGAAATTAATTTGCCACTGGTAATGGATAGAGACATTTTGCTGAGATGCGTAAAAACAGCTGAACTGCCAGCGATTACCTGCTGGAATCAGCCTTCATCAATATCAGGATAATTACAAAGCACTGCTGGCAGCGCGTGAAATGAATGGAGCGTGCAACAGATTGGGCGGCGGCCATAGATGTCTGCAGATATTAGGCCTCCCTCCCCAGAACGGCTCCACAGGGGTGTGCGGTGCAGGGGGTTGGGGGAGGAGGGGGAGGAGGGAGCTACCTGAACAGACTCAGAGCCTGAGGAGGCAGTTTGGGAGGGTTTCATATTAAAACAGAGAACAGTCAGGTAAAACAGAACATAAATGACTGTGACTGCAGATAATACAATTGCACAGCGCCGAGTGGAATAAAAAAGAGCAGAGGATTAGAATAAAATGGGACAGAAAGCACTGGAACGACAGCTAATGGTAGAACAAAATAGAACCGAGCACAATGCAAATAAACAGAATAAAGTGCAGAGTGCAGTAAAACAGAACAGGATCGACACTGACAACCGGATGAGACATAATTAAACTGAAAAAGATGAAACAAAAGAAAACAATAGAGTAGAGCACCATTAAACGTTGGAAAGAAACAAACTAGTACAGTGCAGGAGAAAAAACAGTGGAGGACAAAAAAGAAAAACTAGAGCAGAAGAGAACAGGGCAGATAAAAAAATTTAATAGAACCGGGCAAAGAAGGAACGATGTGAAGTAATATAGAGCAGTTCAGACTGAAAGAAAACCCGGATGGAAACACACAAATCAGAAGAGAACCCAAAAGTTCCTGTGCATTACATCTTTGAAACACAGAGGAATATTAAAGTGCTTTACATGAGGTAAAGAAATACATAAAAAACATTTAAAAAAACATAAAGAAGAGGAAAATAAAATATGTTGTGCGGAATAAAAATGAAATACAGGACAAAGACACAAATAATAAGGACGTGAAATACAGTTTGGGCACAGTTAAAGTATTATAATAAGCTGCTTCATCATGCGTAAAGGAAATAAAGGAAGCGGTGGACAAAATGAATACTGAACAATACAAGGTCCGTATATTAAATGTTCCGGAGCTTTTGATTGTCTCACAGAATCCTCCTCAGCTGGTAGAGTTTACACAGTGTTATAGAAGCAGTGCATGTTCAAATTTCCATCTTTTTTCCTGAGCACAATAAAAGGACGGTTTGGGGGTTTGGGGGTTTCGATCACATCCAACAGTCTTCTTCTCTAGATTTTCCCATTTTTTCCAAGTGTCAACGTTTGGATTTCCAGTTTTGTGAGAACTTAAACGACCTTTTGTCTTTGTTGGTTTAAAAGTTGAGATTCAATTTTAGAAGAAAAGTAGTAAAACTCGGGGGAGACATTCGAAATCGTCAGAAAGTTGCATCTGTTTCAGCAGAGCAGCCGAACGCCGCTTCGCCGTGTTTGGCCCCCCGGGGTCCTCACCAGCTACTTCCTTACGATCTAAGGGCCCTGACGGGTTCACACTCTCCGAGTACATAAAACCACATGGGGTGCGGTGGGGTGGGGTATCGCACGGGGCAGCACTAGTCGGAATGAAAGAGAGCGGACTTGTGTCTCTCCGGTGTCCAGACCTGAGGACGGGACTCTGTAAGGTGGTTTGAGTAAAGAAGAGGGGAGGGAGGTGGGGGGGGGTATCCAGGGTGTCGATCCCTGTCTTTCCCAGACTTCCTTTCCATCTCTCACATGGAACCACTTTGGTTGCCCCCCCCGTCCTCTCCCTCCTGTCCTCTCAGATGGCGAGCTGGAGGCAGTATTGGGTTTCCTCCGCAGCTGACGGGTTACTTCAGTCCAACGCCGGGATGAAAAGACGACTATTTCCCTCCCATCTGACTCTTTCTTTTTTTTCAGGTGAGAGCCGGGGAAGGAAGGAAGCTATTACACACGGGGCGAACCCGGGGCCCGGAGACACTCGTCGGGGGGAGGAAGGGGACGCGGGTCCGAGACTGGGTGGGAGTCAGTGCTGGGGGGGGGGGACCTGAGACCTCTGGAAATGGCTGGGAACGACCCAAGAAAAACTTCCGTCGCCCCCCTCCAATCTATCCCGTCCCATCCCATCCCCGAAGTGTTTCCCATAATGGCCCTGGCCTGCGTTGAAAGCGCGCTCCCGACGTGGTGGGGGCCCGCCGAGGGCCCGCAGACCCCGGCGAGCATGTGTGAACACACCAACATACAGAAACCGCCCATGGGAACGAGGCACGGAAACATAAATATACACATTTTCCCATTGCAATCAAGTTGAGAGGTTTTACCACATATAAGATTATGGATTATATTATATTTTCTAAGGCAGGGAATGAGGTTTATGTTAATTTGTCTGATGGTGTCTGTGACCTCCTTGAATTTCTGTTTTGGCTGCGCCGACACCTCCAGGTTCGCGGAGGGATGATCGAAACCAGGCCCCGGCTGTTGGGTCTGCGGTTGAAGGAGATTTAAATTTCTGGGTGAATTTTTTAAATGCCGGTCGAGAGCTGTGCGGATTTGGGGTGGGGGGGTTGGGGGGTTGGGGGGGGTCCATCCTTGGGACGACGTCTTCATATTGTTTCCATTTCATCGGGATGGATGCTTCAGGCGAGCAGAGAGAGCAGTCGCACATCAGTCGCCGCCTTATTAAAGAGAGGGATTTGGTGTTTTTCTTCTTTATATCCGAGGAGGGATCCAACAACCGCTTCATGCCCGACCTCGTGTTTTTCGGTTGGAGCCGGAACGTGAGGCGTCTCCGACGACATCCGCGCCCGGCCGCTTCATCTGCAGTTTGTCGCCCCCCTGTCCGCGAGGGGAGCTGTTTCCTCCCGGCAGCCTCGGCAGCTGGTCGCTAACCGTCTCGGTCCAAAACTGAATCGTTTTAGAC
This sequence comes from Istiophorus platypterus, assembly GCA_016859345.1. Lineage (NCBI taxonomy): Eukaryota > Metazoa > Chordata > Actinopteri > Istiophoriformes > Istiophoridae > Istiophorus > Istiophorus platypterus. The sequence goes on along the minus strand of CM029131.1, from coordinate 11,181,120 downwards.
GACGAAGGAATCTAGTAATCGTGACATCGGAAAATGGGAGGCCTGAATCTACTTTTTGCACTTTTGACCAGCTGCGAAAACTTTGGGTGTGTTTAAAGCCCAGTGACTAATTTTACAAGCCATTTTCCTTATGTATAAATACTTAGCTTTTGGGTAAAGACCTGCTCCAGTGGATGTGTTGCACCTCGCCAGCTGACAAACTGCTGGAGTGATTGAACTGAAGGACTGATTGCTGGGTTAATATCTGCCATTGATCTTCCCATTGATCGTTTGCCCCCCACCCCCCGCCCCCCCACCACTGGCTAATGACTGTGACTTCGCTGATTTTAAATAATACGTCTCGCCCGTAACCTGACATCAGAAGACAGGATAAGAACTGGAGTGCGTACGTTTCGTTGGGGGGGGGGGGGTCAGCTTAAAAAGGCCAGAGGAAATTGAGACAATATTAAAGAAAAAAGAAAAAAAGAAAAGGTTCAATCTGCGAGCCCTTTTTTTTCCCCCCACGCTGATCAGAAGGGCTGTGGACCACTGCTGGGCTCCTTAACATCTGGTTGGGCAATTTACCCCCGCTCTGACGACTGGAAAGGTTAAACCACTAAAATCTAATATTTGCCTGGAGGGGGTCAAGGCACCGCAATTACAAGGTACAATCGGCAGGGCTAATCAGCTAGTAGCGCGTACCGGGGGCTCGGCTGGGCAAATAAGCCCTGATCAGAAGCACTGTTCTCTGCCTCTCCTGTTTACTTATTAAACCCTGTTCTCATGTTCAAGGGGCCCCCACGGCAGCCTCTGGCCCCACACACCACACAAACCCCCCCGAGGCACGGGGGAGTAAATTTAGCTCCTGATGCTTTTTTAAACGGGACTGCGCCACTCGGCCAGAAAGTACACCCCCCACACACACACACACACACACACACACACATGTTAATCAGTATCTGCGGCCTTTGTTGCGAAATGATCTCAAATTACTTTCCTCCAATCTGGCAGGCATTAACACCTCGGGAAGGGACGGGATAGGTAGAGATCTGTGCCCCGAGGAGGGAAACAAAGTGCAGAGCAGTGAGACACATGAGTCTGTTGTGTGTTGTGTGTTGTGTGTTGTGTGTTGTGTGCGCGAGGGCACCGATGTGGGCCCACATGGTGACATGTCTCAGAAGGATGTGTATGTGCGTGTGTGTTCCACAATGCTGTTTACAATGCTTGGTCTTTGACACACATTTCTTAATTGACTGAGTATCAAGTGCAGGATTAGTGTATAATATATCAGAACTGTCTGGCGCGCAACACTTTTGAACAAGGCTAGGGGAACAATTACTGGTAATTAAATATGTGCCAGTTACTGGAAAAGATAATTATGTCCTTGGTGTATAACACCAATTAATTACTTTTATTTCAGTGAGCAAAGCTTTTAAACGGCGGCGGAAGCCATTTGAACGGCGCCCGTATTTGAGTGCAAGCAACCCCTGTGTTTACCGACGTGCGAGCCGGCTTGTGCCGCCGCCACCGCCGCCGCCGCCGCCGTGACGAGCATCAAGGCGCCACGCATGCAAATTATTTAAATCGGAGTCAGGCGTTTCGCCTCGGCGTGGAGCAGCTCGCCTTCGCTGCAGCGGAGGGAAGTGGGACCCGTTGCAGATGTTGCAGCTTCAGAACAAGCGTGAGAAATTGACGGTAGCAGGGTTTTTTTGTTGTTGTTCTTTTTTTTTTTTTTTTTTTTGGTATTAGCTGCAAACAAGCTCTGCTGGGGCCGCGGTCGTATTATATTTACATCCTCTCCTCTCCCTTCCCGGGGCATTAAACATTGATATAATAGGCAGAGTGAAAAAGACTTTGTTTTTTTCCTGGGGAGGGCAGAGCTCCACTGTCTCCTGCTAAGAGGATTGGTCAGATCGGATACAAGGCCTACGAGGAATCACGAGCGCACCGCACATCCCCACGCCTTCCCCTCCTGTACTTACAACGCCTCGCCGCACCGAGATAGCGGCACCAGATTAGCCATACCCCCCCCCCATACACACACACACACACACACACACACACACACACACATTCAGCCGCAACCTTTACTGCTTCGAATCCAAACCCCGTACATAGGCCGCTCTTATTCCCGTCTCGAAGTGGCTTTCGGGAGAGGTGAAAACATACGGATTAGTAAACGATCTCATTCCGGGCACCTGCCTCTAATGTCTAACTTGGAAATACCTGCGGCCGATCATTAGTAATCTATTAAATCCACGGCCTAGAAATGGTTACACCGCCGCAAGCCCCCTGTGAGCCAAGCGTAGCTGATGCTGCTTTTCCAACCCCCCCCCCCCTCGCTCTGGTTAATGAGATACAGAGTCAGACGGCCCAGGCGTGCTTTCCCTCCCTTCACCTCGCCCTCGCTCTCCCTGGTCCTTCAACGCAGTCGTGTTTATCAGCCAGCTCGCTCTCGAACCCCCCCCCCCAGCAGCTTAATCCCCGCATCCACACAGGCTCCTCATACGATCGGGAAACATATGGCGGGGGCATACGTTTTACATGTCTTTCATGTATTTTCATTCCTATACGTATCAGTGTGCAAATAAGACTACAGCTAATTACTGACTACGTGTGTGTTTTTGAAGCTGAAATCGCAGGTTCAGGAACGTCGAAGTTCACGTGCACGTCAACCGGCGGTTTTTGGGTTCGGGGACAAAAAAATCGGCTCCCACGCCAACATTGTGGGGACCTACCTCCCATCTGGGGCCCGAAACGCAGGTCCAGGCGAGGTTAAAAGTTCAGGTTTTCAAGGTTAGAACTTCCACCGCGTCCCGGCTACGTACGCACTCGTTAGTGCACTGGGAATCAACACACTCCCCAAATTCATCCTGACAGAAAGTGATGCAATGCGTGCGCCGTGTGACAGCAATAAATCTGTGACTTTAGATCACTGCCAGCCAAACTTAACAAATAAAAGCAGAAAGATTTTTTTTGTTTTTTCAAAATATTTAATATGTAATGTTTTGTTTTGTTTTGAGATATTTCTGGAGCTGACTCACCAGCATTTGCAATCTATTAAAGTTTTTGCAGCTTTTCGAGTTAAACTTCTATTTCCCTTTTGTGCGCGGGGCAGGGCTGCACATCATCGGTGCGCCCGTTGTGTTTGCAGGCTGACGTTTTGTGTAGGTGTCCCTCGGTTTCCGGTGTGAATGCATGACGCGTTCAAAAACCCTGCTCAGAATCGGCGTGCGGTTCGGAACTGGGACACATGCTTGGGTTTTTTTCGGTTGAGGTCAACATATGCTTTGTTTTGGGGTCTGCGTCGAGCTGGTCACGCAGGGGTTACGGTTAAGGTCGGGGTAGGTGTCCGGGGGGCTGAATGTAGATCTACATGCATTCACATTGGGGGGAGCTAAGCCCCCATCTGGGGACAAAAAGGTGATATCCACAAGGTAGACTATTACATTTTAGGGTTAAGAATTGACTTCTGTTAAATTTTGGGGTCAGATATGTAGCGGCTGTGGTTAAGTCAATGCCATGTCCCACTTAATGGTTCAAATGTACTGTATCCATTAATTCATGGCTGTAAATGAACGCATGTGAATCTTTTTCATGTTTTTATGCCAAAATCTGAGCACGTGTATGTGTCAATGAGACCACGACACAATTTCGTGTGTGTATCCTGTATGACGAGTGTGTATGTGGATGTACGTGTTGTGCGCTTCGAAACCCAAAACGTTCACTATATGAAGCATATGCATTGTGCGCGTATTTTGCAGTTTGGATGTGCCTACAGGTACGTATGGGATCACGCGACTGGGACACATTGACAAGGCGCAGGTCCCCTGGAGATAAAGCCCTGAGACTCGTTAGTGTTTGGGTTGGGGTCGGACATGGAGCGGTCGAGGGGTGGTTACGTTTCCGGGAAGGGAGCTGAACTCCATTCAGTGTCCTCCACAATGACACAAACAAGTTACTGATGTGTGTGTTCATGTCCTTTGAACAAATCCATGTGATTTTTTTGTGTATATTTGTGCCTAATTATAACATTTGTAGGTGTATACTCCTATGAATTGTGTTTATAGAACAAAACGCATGTGTTGCACACGTTGCATGCACATGTGGATGCTTATGTATGTGCATATTTCTTTTGCATCCGTGTTTGTGTTTGCAGGTGGAGGTCTGTGTGTGTGTGTGTGTGTGTGTGTGTGTGTCTGCGTGTGTGTGTGCGTGCGTGCGTGCTGATCCTGGCTCTCGGGAAGGGGCCCCATGTGTGTCACGGTGGTCCGCCGCTCCCACTGGATCTAAAGCAGTATTGACAAACCCATCAGAGCCGGTGATGCATCGGGCTCCCTGCTCGCTCCCCTCTCCGCCTCGCCCTCTCGCCCTCAGCGCCGCCATGAGGGGCCGCGCTGACATGCTGTCACCTTGGTAACTGCTGCCAGCGGAGAACGGTGGGGCGGCGGCGGGGGGGGGGCTAATGGGATGGCTCCCACCCGAGCTGGCGGCCGGCCGGCGAGCTGCAGCGGGAGATGTCACCTGCGGGACCCCTGAGGACCGACCGACCCCTTGTCTCTGTCCCCGACCATCGATCCGTCTGCTTTGGAGATCCGCCACCGCCTGGGACCGTGACTTGGATAGGACAGGGCAAAAACACACACACGCACACTAACACGCTCGACACGCTCGCACACATAGACGAACTTAAAACGTGTAGGGATTCAGGGAGACAGACACACGCATCGACGCACGCTCATACACATCCATGCGTCAGTGCGACCGAGGAAGGATTCGTCAACTGCCTCGGAAAAAAACGAAACAGATTCTTACCTAATTGATCTCAGTTAGACGATGTCAAAACTCCACTTTCCCGAAATCAAGCTGAACTCAACGGCAAACTGCTAAACGCCAGAAAAACTTCCCCGAAAGCACCACCTTTAAACCCTGAACTACAAAAACATCTGCCTCAGAGTTTACCCCTGTTTAAGAAAGAAGCCATTCTCCATGTGATGTTTGTGCTCACAAGCAGAAAAATCCTGGCACGTCTTCGGAGAACCTCGTCTTCTTTTCTACTTTTCGAGGTTAGTAAGTCATTACTTGGCAACTCCCGTATCCCTCTCCCCGCACGACGCGTCTCCCGGAGCCAACACAAACAGCGATTGTTGGCATGGGCCTTGGCGGCGGCCTTGGCGGCGGGTCTCTGCGCGAAACGCTGGGGAGGGTCCCTTTGAAGTTCTGACCAGCTTCTTGACACAAGGGCCCTTCGGAGGCACCCCCCTCCCCGAGGCCCTTCGCCGCGGGAGACGCGGGGGCCCCACCGGACACAGGGCGGAGCCGGGTTCGGGTTCTCGGGTTCAGAGGAATTATTAGTACGGACAGAGGAGTTTCTTGCACCGTGGCTTCGCTCTGCTATTGCTGGGAAATCTGTTCAAAGATAACAGATGCAAATGCCTGCATTTTAAAAGGAAACGTCAAACCCTTTATCGCACTCTGACGCCGGATAATTGCTGCTTCACAGAAGGTTTTCGGTTATAGAATGTATGGAAAAAAAAATGCGCCGTATTGTTAAATTCAGGTTTCGTAGCTTCAAAAAAAAAGATTGGTTGTTTTAACAAACCACGACTGAACCAACTACTCAGAATAATGCATAGAAACTTGGATGCTTTCACTTTTCATATATTTCTAATACTTTAAGTTAATGTTTCATTGCAAGACTTTGATCAGCGTCCCATATTTTCTCTACTTGTACGTTACTAAGTGATGCAACTTCCCTTCTACGACTAAAATATGGCATGTGAGACTTCACAAGACGCCGTGGAGATGATTGTGGAAAACCATCATCATCATAAACAGAGTAGCCCGACTCGCAACGACCCGAATACGTGTGCTCCAACCGAAAGAGCTGCCTCCCATCGTGTCGCGGGGACACAAACAACAGGAGGAGATGTGAAAGATCACTAACTAGCATCCTGGTTCCCATGGCAACCGATGAAGCAGGGCCGCGGCCGTCTTCCAGGGGGGTCGTCGGCACGGGCGGAGCATGCGTTCGACACCGGGATGGGACGGTGCGTGTGCGAGGCTGAATAAAACACAAGGGTTCATTTTACAAGAAAAAAAAATGCATTTAAAAAACCAAAACAAAACACAAGTTGCACAACAGAGTTCTGCAGGAAACCAACTCAGATGGTTTAACAGCTTCAAAAATAGCGTGTGTCAGAGTTGTGACTCTGGAAAAACCACGTAATTCCAAAACATCAACGCTTTATGAGCTAAGAAGAAACAGCTGAAGTGATAAAGCATGTTTATATAATCCACTGTGTTTTTAAATGCTTCATTTAGTTTAAAAAACAGATAGTTGTTTTTTTTTTTTTTTAAAAAAAGGAAAAACAATCAGACTATATCTTTTTTATATAACAGAATATTTTCAGAAGAGCAGTAAAATAGAGAAATTTCATCTCCTACAAGCCCGAAAAAGTCCAAACCACGTAGCCATCAGAAGTTTCCTCACACGCTCCGTTGGAGCCAAAGTCCATTTGCAGAATAGCCGATTTTCATAGATAACAGAGCAGTGTCACATAAAATGACTTTTTTTTTTCTATTTACCTTTCAGTTGCTGAGCAGATATGTCCTTGCTGCAGTGAAAGGCCTGCATTTCCATTATTGTTCAGATTAATGATTGATTACATGCTCCTTTCTGTGTCCTTTAGATAAATAAAGCTTTTTAAAATCCCTTCGGATTATTTGAGATTGTCTGAATTAGGAAACAGGGGTTTTGTTTTCTGGGTTGTTTTTTTTTTTTTGTTAGATCAGGAGAAGCTGACATTTATGAGATACACAATAGGACAGTGATGATATGTATTGAACTGAACAACAAGTCAAATAAAAAATATTTAATGACACAATAGTTGTGACGCTTGAAGTTTCAGAACAAAGTTGATAATATGACACACTTGGCCTTAAAAAAAAGTAAAGTGGCGACAAACCTTTACAAAATCTAAATCCTCACGATCCGCACTACATCAAAATGTCATCTTCATGAATTAACTCTGATTAAAGCAGTTGATCCTGATGGAGATAAAGACAGGGGCCTTTGAACAGTGGAGGCGGGTCAAGCGGCCACTGGGTGGCGCTGTAAGGTCAGGGAAGCCGGAGAGGAGATGTTCACTCCTGTGAGTACAGCATGTTTCATAGTGAACATATCTGGATTAAGTCTGGAATAGAAGAGTTTTTATTATTTATTTCTTTAAATGTGGGGAGAAAAATCATAGATCAATTAAAGAATTATCTTATTAATGATTTTTTTTTAAATGCAGGTAAATATGAGATTAATAATGAGAGGAAACTACAGGATTTAGCTGGTTTTAAATGCTGTTATTGAAGAGATTGTACTATTAAAAAAGATCCTTATTTTCTTTCAGGGAAAACAACAAACAAATTGCACAAAACTCCACTTTCTAAGCGACTAATATAGGAAAACAATAAGTTCAGTCCACAAGCAGCAAATAAAGCAAATGCAGACATCAATGTACAGTGTGAATCTGGACTCAGTGTCTTGGTATTCGGGCCTGTTCATCACTGCTGCAACTTCCCCTCCGGTGAGACACTAAGTCTCGACTGAAGGGAACAACACACACAAGCTTTTGACTAAATGTCCACAAACACACAAATTTGTACCAGATTACTTTTTATGTCAATGTTTAAGATGTGCAGGGTGTGCGTGTGTGTGTGTGTGTGTGTGTGTGTGTGTGTGTGTGTGTGTGTGTGTGTGTGTTCGTTGGGGTGGGGGGGGGGGGCTGCTCGCTGGGAACTGACCTACAGCAGAGAAAACCAAACCAAGGATTATTATTTTTCTCAGGCCCAAAAAAAACAACCAAACAACCAAACAAACAAACAAACAAACAAAAGCTTCTCTGAGAAGACAGAAGTTATCAAAGCACAACAGTGTTTGTGCCTTGGAAATGGAATAAAAAGTAAAAAAAAAGAAAAAGCACGTAAGGTGCGAGGAAAGTTTCCATTTTAATAGTCGGTTGATGCCAAGAAAGTAGAAATAAAAAAGTATGACGCTGCTTTAAACTAAAACAAGAAAAAAAAACTTCCAAAAATTCATATCGTGGGAAAAAGTTTTATGGAGCAATTTCGTATAATTTTATTATCATTGTTTATAGTTGAATACTGTCAATCTATCTAAAATATCACAATAGCAATATACTGAAGAAATTACAAGAAAATGCTGAATATTATAGGAATGTTGATGGATGATGGATGAACGTTACTACAAACCAAAAAAATCAATTTTGGAGCTAAATTAAATTAAGACCAACATTGTGATAAAATCAAAGACTATAAACATCTGAAGGATTATTATAGGGGTTTTTCCACCTTTTTTGGGGCCTATTTTCTTGCGCAGTTCAAGGCTGACACTAGATTATTTTTTTTGCAGCGAGTTTAAGTGTTTAATCTCACTTTATTTTGAAAATCCGTGTAAAACATGATCGACAGTCGGGAAATAAGAGCGCGTCCGCGTTTGCCAGCTGCAAATGCGTTTGAATTGTTAATTAAAGCGAAGCGAGGCACCCGTGACGTCGAGGCAGAAATCCACAATCTCGAAGAAGGGAAACTAGTCAAAATAAATAAATAAAAGAAATCAAAAGGAAATGAAATGTTAGAAGCCACGGAGGTCTCCACGAGCCTTGGTGGGCTTGAGAGGCGCGGGCGGGCGGAGGGGACGCCGGAGCACGTTACCCTCCGTGTGGCTGAGCCGCCGTCAGCCTGCGTCCGCCCCTCCTCTACCTATCCATCCTGCCTGCTCACCAAACCATGACCTTCACAATTTATAGAGAGGAAACCCCCGAGAGTCACGTCATATTTTAAAAACGTCCTCCTCCTCCTCCTCCTCTTCCACCTCCTCCTCTTCTTCTTCTTCTTCTTCTTCTTTTCCTGCTGCTGCCAGAATAGAGACTTGATAAGCTGCATTAACACGTAAGACTATTGTGATCTCATGCTGTTGTTTGGATACTGTCCTGAGTTCTGTGGCTTTTTAATATTCTGATGAGGCAGGAAGAGAAAACAAATCTGACCTGTAAATATCCTACATGCTCAGTCTCTCTGTGAATATAACAATAATAACAAGAATAACAATAATAATAATAATAATAATAATAATAATAATAATAATAATAATAATAATAATAATAATAATAATAATAATATTAATAATAACCATAATAATCATAATCATAATAATGATAATAACAATAACAACAACAATAATAATAACAATAATAACAACAATAATATTAATAACTGCTGCTGTTATACGCGCGAAACACTAATTTATTTCTATAAATTAACTCAAACACGAGCCAATTTGCTTTGTTGGCAACACTAACAAGATAATACGTTAACAGAAAATTAAATACAATCATGAATTAAAGCAATAACTACGAGAAATACCCAACTTTTAATTTGCTTCGGTTACTCATCTTCAAAAATAAATAAATTAATTAATTTATATATATATATATGTGTCAGTAAATTTACTCTTTGACTGACACACAATGAAACTAGTGCACCTTAAAAGTGATTGCTCTCTCTCTCTCTCTCTCTCTCTCTTTATATATATATATATATATATATATATATATATATATATATATATATATACACACACACACACACACACACACACAGTTACACAGTATATACACAATGTAAAAAAAGATGGGATAATCTTAAAATAGACTTTTGCATCGCAGCCATATTTCCCTATTCAGGTACCGCGAATAATAGCCAAACAAATGCTGGATGAATAAAAGAAATAAGCCACTATACTTACAGTAAAATAACAGTAATAATAATAGTGATCAAAAGTCACAACCAGACAGAGGGAGATTTTTTCCTTCTCTCCTGCAGCAGAGATAAATCCGTGTGGACGTGAAGGAGGAAGGCTCCCTGTGGAGAACAGCTCAGAATAATCCATATTCATGCGCTCGACACGTGGAGTAAATACAGTGTTGGGGGGGGGTGTTTGCGTGTGTGCGTGTTTTTTTGGGGTGGGGGGGGGCATCGTGTAGATGCACGTTTTCACCAGGTCAGAATGACCCTGACACCGACCAGCTACACATGTCAGTGGATTTACTCCAGCGAACGACGCACACTGAGGCCAGTCCACCTTAAAAGTGAAAGGGAGTCTATTATACTTTATACTGAACCTTATTAAAAGTATACACAGCCTGTTTAATGGTCGTTTGACCCTTTAAACAGCCACGTAAACAGACAATAAACATAATTAAAAGCGTGTCACTGTCTATATATAATTTGTGTACAGACTCCTAACTAAGGATGTTACATCACATATAAATGCATCTACACACACAAGCATATAACGCTAATCAAAGCAGTAGTTTATTGTCAAAATACACTGAACTTGCTTTGGACCTAATGACTATTCTTTGCTGAGGCGCTTCTATAGAATGTAAATCTGTGTAATTACATTATTTTTATTACAATCATATGTTTGCACCTCTTGTCAGAGTCAGGGCCCGATGGAAAGGGCGCGCGCTGTTGGCAGCCACGTGGGATGTCGATGTTATTGATACCGAACGTGATCGGATATTGGAAAAGTTTGCTTGTTGTGGGACAAACACCCGCCGACGTCCTGTTTTTATTCCATAAGGGGCAGAGAGCGCGGCGGCGAGCGGCCTCGACCGGCCGAACGAACGGGCCGCGACGAGCCCGTTGGGCCGCTGGCGTCCCGAGGGCTCCCAGGTGCCTGGACGCACCGGTGAACACACACACACACACACACACACACACACACACACACACACACACACATACATACTCAGAGGCCTGTGCAGCTCTGCCTCTCTCTCTCTCACACACACACGCACACGCACACCCGTGCTGCTGCCAACACGGTGTTTGAGGACCCATGAAAAAAGCCAAAGCTGATGGAGAATAGGCGGATCAAAACCCATTATGAGATTTCAAACTCTCTCTCTCTCTCTCTCTCGTGTCGCCTTTGGTTAAAATCTCGCACTAGATTTAGGACATTTCTGCACGAGCCAATGTAAAGCTGCTGGCTGCTCTAAAAGATGTGTATGTTTTTGGGGTTTTTCTGCGTCGTCCGTACGCACAAGTCTGCTGGTTTAATCTCGATTTCCGACTTGAAGAACCTGGAGTGTTCCTCTCTCTGAGGGGGGTAAAGGTCTTGCAAGCCGGGCAGCTCGTGCAGGCTTATTTTAGCGCGTCATGTGACTTTGCACTGGATCTTATGGAGAGGAGCGCAGGGGCTGCATGCATAATGAGCACGTGCATAGGTAGGCAATGTCAGGCCAAAGAGGAACATCAATGAACACATGATAGCCCTATTAATATTTTCAAAAAAAGCTTATTATTCTGTATTTTTGCAACATATTCTTAAATTTAAATACAATTAAATGAGCATTTCAGCCTCACGTTGTTTTGCAACAGCCTCATAATCAACCTTGGTTATTTTATTTAAGCAGCCAGACATTAAAAAAAAAAACGTCCTTGCAAACGCCATTAACGCCATTTAAAAATAATAATAATAATAATAATAAATCACATGGAAAAAAATGTTTTAAAGTTTGCAGGGCTGCATGCACAGCGCGTCCCTGCTGCCACTTTTACTAATGGAGACAAAGAAAAATGACGCCTGGCTCCCCTATATCATTGAATTCAGTTGCTAAGCAACTAGTGCGGGAAATCATCCGCGAAATTCAAAAATCCTGCGGCGCGAGGACACGTTCTGTGAGTTTTGCTGAATAGGCTGAGCAAGACAACTCAAGAAAAAAAAAAAGAAGTTGGGAACACATTTGCCTCTTGCAGCAGTGACGAAAAATAGACCAGTTGTTCAAAAAGAAAAAAAATATTTATAAGGCTGCACATACAACAACCATCAGCACTTCCTGTATCATTTAAAGTTATTCTAGGATCTAAGATAATAAGACACAATATGGTCACACGTGCGTTTTTTCCCTTCAGGGATAATCTTTGGACATCATTTGTACAGTCAAACAAAAACATACAAACAAACCCCCCTCTCTTCTCAAAAACCTTCGAAAAGTCCAAAAAACAGCTGTGTGGACATTAATCCGCGCCAGTCCTAAATGTCACCGAGCACTTTCGCCGTGCCCCCCCCCCCAAAAAAAAAACAAAAAACAAAAAAACAAAAAAACAAAACAAAACATAAAAACAGGCTGCAGTTTAGAGGCTGAGCGCCGCGGGAGCACCGCTGCAGCCCCGGACAGACACAGTCAATAAAGCTCCCTGACCCAGTGCCCCGGATACTAAACCAACATGTCAGCCCGGCCCGAGTTATGGGGCCGGTCCGCCCCACCTGGCCGGAGAAAACACACACACACACACACACACCTGGGCGAGCTGTGAGTCCGCCTGCGTAGCTTGTGCGTGTGCGGGGACTCACGCACTTATCTCGCATGCAGCTTCAGTACACATTTGTTATTGCAACCACAGTCATTCAGCAGATTAGAGTTGGCTTTTTCTTTTTCTCTTGACGAGCGCATGGACGAGACGCTCATAAAGCAGGATAATAATCCCGCTAAATGTGTGTTTACCGGTGTTATGTGATGCGGGGTCTGGTCCATAAGCTGCAACATAAATATTACATAACACGCGCCCGGGACAGTGGGACGCCCTGTGCCCCCCCCCCAAACACACACACACACACACACACAACATGAACGCGTTTGGATTTTTTTCCTCCGAGAAAGATCAGTGCAATATATAGATTTTTTTTTTCTTAAATTTCCCCATAAAATATATTCTCTCCTCGCCCCCTCGCCCACCCTGCAGGGCTCAGGTCGGGGCTCCTGCTTTTTCGCCCAGGGCCCGAAGAGGCTGCACATGTAAACAAAGGCCTGCGATGTCTCATTTAAAAAGATAATACAACAGTTATGGCGACGACGACGATTATGATAACGATAACAAACGACGCTGGACATTTATTTAAGCTCAGGCAATAACTTCAGGTCCTCGTGGGATCCTGTAATAATACACCAATTTATCCTTTTGAAAAATATTTGGTAAATAAATAGATTCACATTCTTTTTTTTGTTATAAAGAGGAATATTTTCATTTTCTGTAAAGATTCTTTTGCTCTGCACCATTTTAATGGAGGGTTTTTTTTATCAGCTCGCAGCTTCATCTGGCACAAAATAATCCACCATTTTCTGCATTAGCTTCTGCTGCTGTGCATGCAAATATATATATATATATATATATATACATACATACATATATATATATATATGTAGCACAAAACACAGCCCAGTATGAGATAAGAATATAAAACTTCAAAACACAAGATGACTGCATTTCATTCTAACAAATTTATTGTGTCTCAATCAGCTCGTACGGAACCACTACTGAAATTAAATTACAATCAAATTATCACATCAAAATATACCCTTATTACCTAACAACGGTCAATGTCAGCTTATGATGATTTGTGCTCCTTTAGAAACGATAATACAAAAAAAAAAAAAACAAATAAGGGCAACAACCAAAAAAAAAAAGAAAAATATATTTAAAAAATAAAACAAGAAAAAAAGGGGGAAGCATCTTACACAAGTTCCTGGGAGGGGGAAAAATAAATTACCGTTTGGAATAATTCATATGTATTCCGAATAAAATATTAAAACAAGTCATTCTGATGAAAAATATAAAGTAAATAACTCAGATCAGTATCTGATCTAGTGATCTATATTGCCGGCTTTACAGAGTTTTTTTTTTGTTTTGTTTTGTTTTGTTTATTAAAACCTACCAAAGAATACTGCTTAGAAAGGGCAGCATTTTAATAGTATATCCACAGCACCCACTCAGTCACACTTGGCAACAGATTTTCAGGTTGTTTTTTTTTTTTCCTCAAATAAGTGCAGCTGAAGTCTTTTTCAAATGTCTTATGCTCTATTTGTTGGAAAAAAAATTGAGGAAAAAAATCCACTCATGGTGTCAAAGTCCATTAAATAATGAGAATAATAATAATAATGATTTTTAAAAAAAAGCCCATGTGGAAGAGGGGAAAAAAACAAACAAAAAAACAAGGTGATCTTTGAGATCAGGGGACAGTCCTGGTCCTGGTCCTGGTCCTGGTCCTGGTTGTCTTTTCTTTCAAGGCGGCCTCAGCATGAAAATTTCCCAAAGATTGAAAAAGAAAAATATATCCCTAATCCTCCGTGTGTGTGTACGTTTGTGTGTGTGTGTGTGTGTGTGTGCGTTTAAAATGAAACCGTGCAATCCACCTCAGAAAAAAAAGCTTTTAAAAATATTTTCTGTAAATCGTGATGGAAGCTTCGTGGATGTCACTCTTCTTCATATTGTTGCAGTTTTTTTTTTTAACCCCCCCCCCTCTGTTATTGTTGGGCATGGAGAGAGAGGGGGTGACGGGTGGTGAGGGAGGGTGAGGGTGAGGAGTAGGGGGGGCGGTTCAGTCCCATTTCTAAATATACAAAATGCCTGCTCCCTTTGTTTCTTCCATCAAATACAGGATAATGAAGGGGGTTATAGTTTTTTTTTTGGAGAGGAGAAGAGAAAAATAGAATAAAAAAAATAAAAACAATACTTGGGGGTTTTTTCCCTCTTGGTGTGTTTTAATGCGCCAAAATTACCTGGTGGAATGAACTTGTGGTTGTCACCCTCTGGTCGCTCGCTTCACTTGCATCTTTTAAGTAATCTACTAAAAAATGCCCCTGAAAGAAAAAAGCAGAAGGAACCTTTTAGGTTAAGACATTTTTAGGGCCTGGAAGAAGGTTAACGGTGCGTTTTAGTTTTAGTTTTTTTTCTGAGGGGATTGGGAGGAAAAAGGGGGGAAGGTTGCTGTTTTCTTTCTTTCTTTCTTTCTTTTTTCTGGTGAAAAATAGATAACACATTTGCAGTCTTATTCATATTCCCTCACAATCACAGTATCAAAAAAAATTTCTCTATCCTGGCGATAGTCTGTGTGTTTCTTTTGTTTTGTTTCTGTTAATCAGTTTAATTTCATATAAAATATTTCTCGTGTGCTGTTCTATGTTTCACTGAACATTCTTTTGCAGTCCATGGAGGGGGGCGGTGTTTCTGCACTCACATTGCCGACCTGAGAGTACACATCCTCCGGCGTCTGTGCCACTCCTGGGGGCGTCATCCGTTTTTCCTTCTGTCTCCTATTGCAAAACCACACTCTAACCACCTCTTTCTCCAGCTGCAAGTTGTCCGCCAGGGTGCTGATCTCCTGCGCCGAGGGCTTGGGGCATTTTAGGAAGTGGCTCTCCAGAGCCCCCTTGACGCTCACCTCGATGGACGTGCGCTTCTTTCGCTTCCTCCCCTGCGCCGCGATCTTGTCGATGCTGGTGGGGCTGCCGGTGGACGAGTCGGCCTCCTCCAGCCACTTGTTCAACAAAGGCTTGAGCTTGCACATGTTTTTGAAGCTGAGCTGCAGAGCCTCGAACCTGCAAATGGTCGTCTGAGAGAAAACGTTCCCGTACAGGGTGCCCAACGCCAAGCCGACGTCCGCCTGCGTAAAGCCCAGTTTGATCCTCCGCTGCTTGAACTGCTTGGCGAACTGCTCCAGGTCGTCCGAGGTCGGCGTGTCGTCGTCCGAGTGCGGGTCGTGGCTGTTGACGCCGCCGTGGTGCTGGTGATGCGGGTGCTGGTGGTGATGGTGGTGGTGGTGGCTGCCGTGGTCCAGGTCCGGGGTGTCCCCCCTCACCAAGCCCGGGTGCACCAGGCTCTGGCTCCCGGGACTCAGCATCCCGTTCACGGTGAAGCCGCCCGGCTGCGAGTAGATGAGCGACTGCTGCTGCTGCTGGCCCCCGGATATGGAGTTAATATGAGCCGCGGTCGTGCTCCCCCAAGCCCCGGCGTGAGTCTGGTGGGGGGCTAAGTGAGGGGGCCTGTGGTGCAGCGCGGTGCCCGTGTGCAGATCGTCTCTGGCGGAGTTTTTCACGTCCTGCTGCTGCGGGCTGCCCGTCATCCCGACGGGGCTCGACGACCAGGGCGATCCGGCTTCGGCTGCGGCAACCGCGGCCGCTGCCGCTGCCGCCGCGGCGTGCGGGAGGGACGTCACCCACTGGTGGGCATGGCTCAGCATGTGTCCCCCGTTGCTCGCTGCCATTGCGCCTTGCATAAAGTCACTCTGTACCATCTTGACCGAGGGGTCTCCCCTGTACCCCCCAGACCCGGAGGTAACCGCAGCGCTGCCCGGCTGCATGCCACCACCTCCGGAGTCAGAGTGCACGATGGAGCCGGACGATAAGATGCTATTGCTGGGCAGATAAGGATTGGAAGCCGCGGTGGCCATTCCGTCAACCCTTATGAATATGTTTGTGGATAACCCCCCTCCCTTTTTTTTACAGTCACTTCTTTCGAGCGGGCAAATTGTATCTCATGAATTATTCAAACTTTAAAAGTACGGGTAGGTTTTTGGCAAATACCATCGACGTGCGTAGCAAAAAAAAAAAAACCTTAAAAAGAAAACCCCGGCGTCAGAAAACCCGAATAAATCCCGCGTGTTTTATTTACAACATTCTAGCTCAGACACTTCTGCACCGACGTGGACGAATATAAAATCCCAGGTTCTTTCTTTTTCAGAAGCCCTTTGAAACCATGTGCAGTCCCGTTTAGAAAGTTTTGCACTGGGATGAAATAGTGAAGATTAACAAAAAAAAAAAAAAAATTCAAATATACTGGGGGTTAAAAAAAAAAGAAAAGAAAAGGGAAAGAGAGAGAGAGAGTTGTCCCAAACAAAGTTTTGGAGGTCGCGGAAAAACAGAAAAAGCCTCCTCGCAAAATTCTCCACGGCGCACAAAGTCCCGGTTTATGTCCTCTTTGGATGTGGAAAACATTAGCGGAGTGTCCTCAGTTCTTTTGTAATTCAGTCGCCGAGGTTTCTCCCTGGCTTTATTCTTTTCTCTCTCTTCTTTTATAGCACTGTAGAGCCTGTCTCTTTGTTCTGTTTTGATGTATATAAACCTGCCAAACCGCAAACTCCCGTTGAAGTACAGTCCAGTATAACGGTGCGCGGCGCTGCTCGCGAGCCTCTTCTCTCATTCGCTTGTTCTCTCTCTCTCCACCTCTCTCTCTCTCTCTCTCTCTCTCCCTTTCCCTGTGACAGGCAGCGTAGTCCCGCCCCCGCCCCCTCGCACGCACAAGCGCACGCACACACACCAACACACCAACACACACACGCACCCTCCTCCTCCTCCTCCTCCTCCTCCTCCTCTCCCTCTTCTGCAAGCCTGCAGACGACGACGCCGCCGCGCGGATGTTTACCCCCGTGCGTCCCCGCTGATTGGTTACCCGGGGTGTGATTGGCAGGTCTCGGCCAGTCTTGCTCCGGGCGCACGAGCCCTCCTTCCGGCTGTTCCGATTGGCTGATTTTTAATTGCAGTCCAAACAAAAAAAAAAAAAAAAGAGGGGGGGGGGGGCTTGGTAGTAAACAGTGCTGAGATACTAGTACACAAACAAGGGGTGAAGGGGGTAAATAAAAAGAGGTCGATAAACTGTGACCTCCAGTTTGGACTCAAACCGCCACCGCGATAAATTCATCTTTACACTTATTCCATATACTTGTACTCATTTATTCTGCCTCCCTCCGTGTTTATGTAGCACTACACCTGTTTGAGTCTTATTCGTAGAGATACTTGTCAGCTCAGATCCACGGATCAGCTCCGTTCAGTCGTCAGAACGGCGCCAAAAATGCGGTTTAAGTGGGTTTTCTTTTAAATCCCCTGTTTTCCTTTGTTAGGAACGCGCGGGGCACGTCTGACATGATAACATCCACTGGTTATAACAGTTATAATCATCTGGTAGCGTGACCTGGTTGTGTAACAGAGTATGGGAGTCAGTGGTGCCAGGGTTGGGGGTTGAATTCCCTCTGGGCCACTAGTGGAAAACATAGGGGAAAAAAAAAGACAAGTGGTTATATAAATGCTACAAGCTTCATCTTGTTCTACCAACATGCGTTTAGCAGCAAAGTTTATGAAGATATAAAACCATTATTCTGCGAACTAGATCGACCTCGACTCACTGTCCGTTTAATGCGCCTGGGAGCGGCTTGTGCATGTGTATGAAGGGGGGGGCTGTGTGTGTGTGTGTGTGTGTGTGTGTGTGTGTGTGCCAGCCCTCAGCCACGGCTCCTCAGGAGTTAACGCGCGGAGGTTGCGGGGATGCTTCCGTGCGGAAACGCCGCGCGGAGGCGACCTCACTGAAGCACAGTGAAAGGGAAAGTGGCAACTAAAACAAGGGCAAATTGAGCAGTCCCTTTCTCCTGGGGGGTGGGGGGGGTGGAAACGGTCGCTTCAAGAAAAAAAAAGGAAAATCTCCAGAAATACGGGCCTTAAAACGTGCACTGTCCCTCAAGATGACCACATAACCCCGGAGATGAATGGGGCCTTTTGTTGGTGCCATGGGCCCCCACGGGTGGTAACAAGTGCCATATATATATATATATATATATAATGGGGGGGGGCTGCTGCAGCCTGGCCTGGTGAACCCACCTGGTCGAGACAAGGCCCGTGGCAGGTGACTTCCGGTCAGGATTTAACCGGATTTTCTAACAAAGGTAAGGGCCACGTGTCAAACTCCGCCTCGTGATCCATCCAAATCACAGATGATGCAAGTATTTCGCCCCAGAAGGGATTTAAAGGGCGAATATGTACACACATATATAAATGTGAGGCAGTGGAGTGGTTGTGCACAGGCTGTGTTCTCCATGCCAGTGCCCCCCCCTTCCCCTTCTTCTTCTTCCTCTCATCCCAGTAGATTTAATTTGGACTGGGCTCAAAACCGAGGGTAGCCTCGTGGATTTGTTTACACTGAATAGGCAGGCTGGGGGCCAGAGCCATGGGGCCCTCTATTCATTAATATACAGTGAGGATTTCTGTCTAAATTACTGCTGTTCAAATCCACACTGCGCGCTTTGAAAAAAAAAATGGGGGGGGGGCGTTGTCTCAGGCGACCACAGGAAACGTGACACCCAGGGTACATGTGCAGAGAAGAAGAGGAAGGCTACGAAAACAAGATAACCCATCAAAAATGAAATATACATGTATGATATATAAGAGCAGAGTCAAAGAGCCATTACAGAGCTGCTCCCCGAAATCACCGTGCGCCAATGAAAACCAGCCCTCTCTGATATATGATGTGTTTATTATTTATTTGCTTATTGTATAAAAAAGGGGGTCTCCAAGTTCCCTGCTGGGGGAGTTCATTTATTCTGTATGCAAAAAAAAAGAAAGAAAGGGGGGAGAGGAGAAAAAAAATCATCCCCAAGTATAACAAGAGACGAACAGTTAGTGCTGATTTTCATTTGCATAAATTTTCATACATTTTAGTGAAAATAATAGCGGGAGCCGAGGAGTGCTCCTGCTCAGTTGAGGCAGAGGAAAGAAAATCTTAGGGAGCAGCGAGTCGTAGGGAGAAGGGAGATAACCGCTCACGGGCGCCGTGCGAGCGATGTGAAGCTATTTTAGCCCCTTTTTTCTCGGACACAAGGTAAGTCAACAATCATCTATACGGTTTCTCTCTCTCTCTCTCTCTCTCTGCCTCCCTCTCTCTTTCTCTCCCTCTCTCTTTTTTGGACGCGCCGGGATTGTTGGAGTTTATCGCCCTTCTTGCTTTTTTTTTTTTTTTTATAAATTAATTTTATTTTTTTACCCCCCCCCCCTCCCTCCCCACCGACGCTTCCTCGTCGACTCTTGGTCGCTTTTAAAAAACTGATATTTCGAGCCCTACTTTCTTCTTCCGCGTCTCCTGGAACTTATATTTAAAACCGAGTAGCGCAAAAAACAAAATCAAAACAAACCACAAAAAAACCCGCTTGTCCTTTTTTGCGTAAAAATCGATACGCGAGGCGCTGATTTGCTTTTACGCACCAGCTTTTTTGGCGATGATCTTTCTTAATATAATATAATATTATATATATATATATATATATATATATATATATATATATATGCCGTGCAGATGGATAAGCTGCGGTGTTTTGTAGTGAACGTCCACCGGAGAAAAGTGCAATCAATCACATTTTAAGCAGGGAGGAGGGGGGAGGGAGGGAGGGAGGAGAGCGGGTGAGGAGAGGAGGGGTGGGAGGAGAGCGGAGAGAGAGAGAGAGAGAGAGAGAGACCCCTCGGTTGAATCCTCCAGAGGGATCCTGGCGTAGGCAAGTGCAATATGAAATCCTTTAATATGAATCGATCTCAGAGGCTGCAAAGTTTTGTTTAAAGTTTAAACGCGGCAGCCTCGGTCCCGAGCCGCGCTCATCACCGCAGACAAAGCTCATGACCGCCTATAAATAAGCCTGGGATCTGAATGAGTGTCGACCGGGTTCTTCCGTATCTTATTCATTTCATCATGCTTTTCTTTTTTATTTCTTTTTTTTTGGTGCTGATCCGAGGAGAGAAATGAAGGAAGGGGTCGAAGTAAAAACGACAGATTCTCTTTTCTATTAATGTGCAGACGCAAGAAAAAAAAAAAAGTCCGTCCACAGGCAAAATTATTTAAGAGCAGAGAACAGGATCCCTGAAAAACCAGAAAACGACAAAAAGAAACCGTAACAGATCACTTCAGCTTCTGTCCCAACTTCCCGCGACTTCCTGAAAAGCGCAGCGCCGAGGATCCATCACACTTTAACCCGCATTTGTGGAAGAGTCGCTCGGTCTTCGCCATATTCGCCATACTTTGCTTTAAGGTTCTTCCTCCTCCTCCTCCTCCTCTTCTTCTTCTTTTCTTTCTTTTTCTCACGGGTTAACTCCTTTTACTGCATTGATGGGGAGCGCATTTCTGAGCCCGGCACTCGGTCGCCATGGTGAGCCCAATGAAAGGGGGGAACACTAGTCGCATTAAGCTGTATGTTTGTGCACTGGAGTCGAGATGAAAAGAGCCTCGCTTGTCCCGGGCCAGCGGCACCGGTGCCGGTACCGGTAACGCGTTACAGTAACGCGGGGCAAAAAGGGATAAGCTCTTAGTTTTTGTCTTTAATTTCTGTCATTTTAGTAATAATTCCCAATAGACTATGGTCACGCCTGCTTCTGGCGCCGTCTTCGTTGTGGCTTATTCTTGGGAAATGGCTTGAGTTTGGTCAAAGGTCTTAAACGTTACTTTGGTTTTTACCAGGACTTTGTTGGTGCCTGGGTTACTAGAGAAGCGACTAAGTTATCGCGATGTTTTCAAACAGCTCAGACTCTTAACAGTCGTTTTGTGGTGCGTAACGGAAAAGTGCAGTAAGGCGCTAGTTTATATATGGAAATTATTATTATTTTTTAATGTATTTATTACAACGTTAAGGTAAAAGAAACGAGGGACCCTATTTTGAAATGCTACACATAATATCAGCTGTGGACAGTTGTCGCTGCGGTCTGACTCAGGCTCAGGCTCCGAGGTGAACTGGATCTTGGAAGTCATTGTTGGCTCCTTCATAAAAAAATAAAAAATAATAGTAAAAAAATGAAAATAATAACTGCCGCCAGGTGTCGCGCTCACTCGTGATGCAAATGCTACAAATATGTAAATAAACTTACACTGCAAAAAACAAAAAACGACAAAAAAAACAAAACTGTCCATCTTGTGTCACATTTCAGAGCAATTTCCATATTTTTAAATATCAAAAATACTATTTACTTTCTAAATTTATTTTTGCCAATTAAAAATCTGAGCTTAATGAGCCGATTCCATTAGGTCCTGGTGCAATTGTCCTTTTCAACTTTTCCTCTGAGATCAAGTTTTTGCCAAAAAACATTTGGATTTTACTTTCTTATTTTGATCCAATATCTCACCAGAGCACCACCTCTCGCCTCCCTCTGGGCCGCTGACAGGCTTTTACTTCTTCAAAAGGTGACACTGAATCTAACCCCTGAAACGCGTACGCCTGCATACGTAGGATTTTTTTTTGTGCAGTGTATAGGTGCGTCTCTGTGGTGTTTCAGTGGCCACCGCTTCGTGAACTGATGAGCAGGATTGGCAATGAAGATGTCACCGGGTCAGAGGAGGGGAGGAAAAAAAATGACTGAATGTGGACAGATTCCCAGTCTCTATGGAGGTGGAAAAAAAAACAACAACAATGGCACGCACCGGGGCAGCACATGTGGAGCTGTTTAATAAACGGAGCAACGCTGACGCCCCGGTACCCGGCTAATTCCTGCTCTTGCAAAAAATATAAAATAAATTAAAATAAGATAGAATGAAAGTTGCACGTAAGAAATCCAGGATATAAAAACGAGGACTCGGGCTTCAGCCATTCCCTTCATCCCCTGAATCCCAGGGGCAAATTATAATAATAATAATAATAATAATAATAATGATAATAATAATAATAATAATAATAATAACAACAACAACTTAATTTAATCGTGCGGCTTTTTAAAGATATCCCACCCGGTTTTATTAGGAGCACACATGCTATTATTCTGCTGCGATCCGCCCTGCGCCATCAGCACCAGGAGAAAACCTGCTCGTATCGATTAGCACGGGCCCGTGACAGCAGCCTATCAATGACAGCGCAGCCCCTGGTTGATATGCAAATAGCCTGTGATTAGATAGACGCTGCCCCCCCCCCCCAAGCCAGTCGCCATCTGCAGTGGCCCACGAGCCATAAGTCTGAGCCAGCAGGTCTTTTGTGGAAACATATGACCAACCGGCCACTTTTAAGGGTGATGGTGGAGTGGGCGCGGGCCGGCGCGGGACCCGGGAACCATCCCGGGAATTAGCGCACCGCCGATCCCCCCCCCCCCCCGCGTGCCTGACCGAGCGTTTAGCGTTTTAGCTCTGACTGCTCGGTGCTGCTCTTCATCATCATCATCATCATCATCGTCGTCGTCGTCACCACCACCACCACCAATACTACAAGCAGCAGCAGCAGCAGCAACAAAGCATCAAAGCGGCACCGTGCGTTATTACTCCGCATTATGCACCCATTCTGTCACGCTGTAACAATGACGCTCATTGGTAGCGGGAGGCCATTTATTTATTCCTCCAGGAGCAGATTGTCTAATTTATCAAGATGCTTTCATGAACTTGCCCCCCCCCCCCACCACCACCACCACCACCACCGACACCGACACCACCAGTTTCCCCCTAAAAATTACGCACAGATTTAAAATAGAACAAAATCAGGCGAGGTGATAAATGATTTTGCCCCCACACCCCTTTTCTTTTGGGTGATTTAATTGGGGGAAAAAAAAAAAAGCTGGGGAGTAAAAATAAACGTCCACTTAGGCGACGATGACCAGACAAAAAAAAAAAGAACATCAAAAAATGAACAAAAAAAAAAATCGGATTTACCCTCGACGTTAATCTCCTCTCCCTCCCTCATAAAACACCCTCGTCGTGTCATCACTTTGATTCCACTTTCCTACAGAAGCCATAAACTGGTGACACCTGACATACAGATTTATGCCAACCCGCCTCCCTCAAGAAAAGGGAGGGTAAACCCAAGTGTAGGTGCCTGAACCGCCCCCCCCCCCAACTGCACCTTCCAATATTCAGATTGAACCGATGCAAATATTCCCTGCCATTTCTTTTAATTACAGCCTGCTTAAGTTGCCTATAGGCTGCGTGATTTATTTCTCTACGCTTTTTGGTCCAAGTCACTAATCCTGTTGGGGGGGGGGGCGACGACATACGTTGAGTGCGTCTCACGTCAGGGCCAGACGTTGATTTAAAGCCGAGTCCAACTTGGAGCACTTAAACGATAATGTAGCTACTGTACCGTTAATTAAATGGGCCACACTGAATATCAGCACGGGCATTAAACGTGCCTTCAATTTCAGACGTGAATGGGATCCCCCCCCCTCCTCTTTTGACCCGTTCAAACGAGACAGAGGCACTTTATTAATATTCTATTAATAAAGGCCAGTATAGAGTCATATACACCCCTGATTCCGCTGCGTGGGGTCGGTAATTGCCCCGTATTGGCGGCGCAGCGCTGCGGTGCCCGCAGCTCGTAAGTGGGCCCGACGCGCAGGTAAAGATTATATGTTTAGTGTCATCACATCGCGGGACTCCCCCGGCGCCGCTCCCCTCCGCCACCACTCGTGGCTCAGACGTGTAGCAGCGCGGCCGGTATCGATCCGGGATCGGAAATCAATAGGGATATCATCGTACCGGCCCGGAATATTTTTCTGTGGTGCCAAAAAAGAAGAAGAAGAAGAAGAAGAAGAAGAAGAAGGCAGGCTGGGCTGTGTTTGGTGTTTACAACACAAGCGTCTGCTTTAATTTATTTATTTATCAATTTATTTATTTATTAGTAATTTCTTCTAGGTGTGTGCTCTGGAATTAATTTCAATTATTACAATAGTTGTTTTTTTTTTCAAAAAACAAAATTTCAGAATAGGGAAGAGTTTCAATTAGTCAAAATTAATTAAGTTTTTATTTGTGGGAGACAGAAAGAGGGAGAGGGGGAGGGAGTGAAAGTGAGAGAGAGAGAGAGAGCAACAGATTGAAATTAGTCCCCTTAACAAATAATAATAACAAATAACAAAAATTAAAAAAAACTTTCAGGTGTGATTTTAATTTGAAATTAAATGTCAGAACTTGGGGAGAGGTTAGTTTCTGTTTTTGTTTTTTTCTTAATGTGGAAAACATGTCGTGAGGGAGGAAAGACATTCATCTGTGTGGCCCTGATCCAGAGGCAGGTGCTCGCTTGAGACACACAAGCGTGCGCACACACACACACACACACACACACACACACACACACACACACACACACACACACACACACACCAAACCACTAGTCCCGGCTGGTGAGGAGCTGAGTGAAGGGGACAGATCGGCAAAGATAGGATGAAGTGCAGCTTTCTGAGTCAGAGGGGAGGTGGGGGGAGAGGAGAGAGGTGTGTGAGTTCACATGTGCGTGTGTGTGTGTGTGTGTGTGTGTGTGTGTGAGAGGGCCTGGGTGAGGAGGTTGGGGTAAGGATGGGAGGGGTGAGGTGTGTGTGTGTGTGGGGGGGTGCTTTGTCTGTCAGTCTTCAGCCTCACCCCACCCCCAGCCTCATTCCCTCCACCCATTTTCTCATTGGGTGTCGGTTGCCTCACAGCCTCGGCCACATCCCCTCTTCTCTCTCTCTCTGTAACACACACACACACACACACACACACACACACACACACACACACACACACACACATAAACATGCAGATGTAAAACACATCAGCATGGACACACATGCCTAAACACCCCCACCTCAAGCAGCAGCAGCAGCAGCAGCATCAGCATCAAAACAAACCAGCGTTATTGTGTATGCAAATCAGTAGACGGACACGCTGGTATTTTTCTATTCTATTAGACTGTATTACACATGCTAATCAAGAATGATATTATGTTATTAGGCAGAGTAATTAATAAATAAACCCGATCCGCGGGAAATCAAATCTATAGAAGTCTTCAGCAGCCTGGTTGGTGGCCACCGTGCATGTCTCTCCATAGTCCCCGCTTTTTGTTTTTGTTTGTTAAACAGTGGCGTTCCCTGAGGATGAGAATGGGAGAGGGGTGTGTGTGGGGGGGGGGTGGGTTGGGGCACCTCCATGCCCAGGATTACATTAATCAAAGTATTTATTTCCTCGGGGAGCCGGGCGCAAATCACTCCAAATCCCAGTAAAATTGGATAACAGAAGAACGGGCGCACCTAGGGTAACCCTCGCACACTTTTCTTTTCTTTTTTTGCTCATTTCGCCAACTTAATGGATCTAGTTCTATCTAACTTTGTAGAACAGTGTGTATGTTTGTGTGTGGAAGAGCAAAAAAAAAGGAGGGGGGCGGGGGTGGGGGTTGCAAAGCTAGAGGTATTGAGGCCTTTGAGAAGACAAACAACATAATTGGATGGAAGCCGGGTGCTCAGGTAGAGAGAGAGAGAAAAAAACAACAAAAACGCACACACACACACACACACAACACTAACCACATCCCCGATAGCAGTGACTCTGGATATAAAGCTGTACAAATAACAGCCATCCTCTGATTCCCCGTCGAGGCTGTGGGCACGTCTGGGTCCGAGCCAGCAGCAGGGAAAAAACTGGCCCCCCCGAACCCAGCAACACCACCACCGCCGCCCCCACCCACCCCACCGCCACCACCACCACCACCACCACCAGTCTGTGATAGATGCATCAACCCCCAGCACCCAGAGCTGCCTGCTTTCTCTCGGCTAAGTCTGGTCAATCCATCGCAAAGCCCGAGAAGTAGTAATAAAAAAGAAAAAAAAAAACCCAACAACATCAACAACAACAGCAACAACGACAAAAAAATCCAGATAACCTACCATCTTTCGCACTATTTGCTACAGTAAGTAATTACGTGTGATGTTTGGGCAAAGCCCTGGATGGCTAATAAATCAGCGAATGTTTACGGCCGAGCCGGCGCTGATAAGGCAATAAATACAGCGCCCAATATGCTGCCTATTACAGGTAATGCAAATAAAATAATAGGGCTGTAATTTTTCCTTATGCGTTGCCGTACTGGTGGTGGTGGCGATGGCGGCGGCGGTACTGCCCCCCCCTGCTGATATTCATGAGGGAAATGGGGGAGGAAATGTCGCCTCTCTGTCTTTATGGGCGCTGCATTGTAGTGCAAAAAAAAAAAATCTGACACCGCTGCCTCTGTCCCGAACGGGGATAAATGGTGGCAAAACCCCTGCCACCCTCAAAGCACACACACACACACACACACACACAAACACAGAGGCTCCCAAATGCATGCAAACACAGTTGCATGTTTGCAGACACATGCTTGCACTGCTGCTGCCATGTCGGAGGCGGGGGGGGTTGCGAGGGGCCGGCTGGAGTTGCCGGCGGGGCCCTGACTCGGAGCCAGGCCTCTAGGGTCGAAGGCAGCCGGCCTGCGCGGCGCACGACAACATGGCCCCGAGTGTGCATGTGTGTGTCCAACTGCTCTGTGTGTGCATCCGGGAATATTCCACTTGTAGAGCAAAGTGGAATCTGCACATGTGGCCACATGTGGCTTCTAGTGTATCTGTGGGTGCGTATGGAGTATCCCCCCTGAATGTAAGGAGAGCTGCCAGCCTGTGTGCGTTTGTGTGTGTGTGTACGTGAATGTACGGCCTATTTCCACGCGCCGACGTGCGGCCGGGATGCGTGCGCGGAGGCAGACGGCGCCGTCCCGGAGCATCACGTCCGTCCGATGATCCATGATGCTTTGCAAACGAGCAGAAAATCCACGGTTCTGATGGGACCGGTGCAGGGTGGATGGAGCGGAAAGTCGAGGGATGTCGTGAATGCCGAGCGCTGTAAACTCCAAAACATCAGAACAAGGAAGTGACAGCCAAGCGTTGCCGTGCAAATACAGGCTGACGGCTTAGATTTTAAGTTGTTGTTATAGTCTTTTAAGTTTATTCTGTTTTTCAGGGATCATTATCCTAGATAGGCCTTTTGCCACACTTTGTTTTTCGAAGCGACCAGTATCCGATTTTGCATTTTCTTCAGCCCAGGAACTAAAGATTTCTTACATTTGACATCACTGGAGGCCAAAAGCTCTGGGCGCATTATTCCAGCCATTCCAGAAATCCACTGACTTCCATTCATTTCACATGTGGTGTGGAAATAATCTAAAATCATCATTGCATATCAAGTATACTTTTGATTTTTTTTTTTTTTTCTGGCCAACTTAGAAAACATACTGCTCACAAATTTTCATGTATTTTTCCAGTTGTCCAAGGCGGCTGCTGTCTTCAACTGACTCACCAGTTTATTAGCAAACTCTTCAGAACTCTCTTGACATTGATTTCCGCAAAAGTTATCGTTATCTTCCTGAGGTAGAGCGGTTCCTACTTTTCAAATCAATCAAAAGTGCATTACCACAAGAAGATAATATAACTTTTGCAGAAAACTGAAAGCAGATTTGATTCTCACTGTGCTGAATTTCACAACTGAAGCAAGTTTCAGGATTCTGGTAACTGGTGTTTGTACCTTATGGAAATGAATGGAAAACAATGGCTGCCTGGAACAGTAGGGGAAATACATATAGAAGGCTAAAACATGGCACTGTGGCTGCAAAATCTTTTTTATTTTTTTGTAACAGAGGATTCATTTGTGCTCAGATTGTTTAGAAATGAATGGAAATCAACGGTTGCTTTCTACATTAGGAAGAAAAACACGTCCAAAATTCAAAAACTGTTTATGATGCATTTGCAAACAGTCCCCAAGAGTCAAAAGTATATTTTAAAAGCTGTCAAGCACTGTAATATGGTCCTTTAGGAGCCTCCACAGGGCCCCCGTGTGTCCTCGGGCCACACTTTGACAACCCCATCTTATTACGCAACTCAGGTTTTGCATGTATTATGTTGTATCGCGTCTCATTCACACGAATCATGTAAACACGCAGGACCGGCTTAGTGCGGCGAGCTAGCTCCCGGCTCAGGGCGTGTACAATAATGATCGGGGGCCGGGGGGGCGGGGGCTCGCCGTTGGGGGTCGCAGGCCGTTGTTGTTGATGATATGCGACCGCGGGTGACGTGTGCTATTCATACGGGAGCCTGTGCGGTCACGTTCGGCAGCCGGGAAGTCGTTGATTCATGCGGGCATTATGTGCGCCGGACGCTTATGGCACCGCTACCCGTTGCCGTGCAGTCGGGCCCATTTGTTTGGAAATGGGTTTACATACATCTTCCTCGGGACGACCCCCCCCCCCCCCTCCTCCTCCTCCCTGGGCTCGCAGCCTTGTGAGCACATAAGGACATAAGGGGAAACTGGAGGCTGCGAACATGCAGCTGTATCAAGCCGCGACAGGGTCGCACATAGGTGGTGCAGTTCACCCTCCACGTTGGAGATGTCTAGCTGGGCAGTGATGGACATGAACTGATGATAATGCTTTTACATGTGGCGCCATAGGTACTTGTTTTGTAGCTATATAGATCTGGTAATAACAGGCCTACCTACACAGTAACTATAAAGCCTGAGGTAACCGTATAGGCTCCTTAGCCTCTTTGCGGTCGAATTTAGGACCGATTTTTATGGTTTCTGTGGTTTGGCGCCAGTTGAGGCTTTTGCAGCTGCTCAACCTTCCAAACTGCAGCAAAACTCTGCGAAGCCGGAGCCCGGTCCGGACCCGAAACAGAACCCCGAAAGCCCGTCCTCTCCATCGGCGCCTCGTCACGAGCAGCCCGGGCCTACTGCAAACACGCGGACGTTATTTTTTTTTCCCCTTCCTGCCAGGCCACAGGCAATGACGTGGTCAAACATCACCCACGCAAGTCATGGTGCAGATTGGCTGCGTTTCTCGAGCGTTAAATTCTTCATAAAACACTTCAAGTCCACAAACAAATACCCCCTGAACTTTCATTTTTTAACAGAATAGAGACACACTTGCATTTTGAAACCCCTCTTTTCTTTCTGTGGTTGTTGAAGTTTTACTTTCAAACAAGTCCATGTTCCCTCTCTGGCCTACATTTTGTGCGTCCGCCTGTGCCTGCACTCAAGCTCAGATCCTGCAGCAGGACTCATTACACATTCCCGGTTCTAGGCCGTCAGGGCCCGGGCCGTCAGGGATCCAGGCCGTCAGGGCCCCCGGACTCGGCAGCAGCCTCCCCGTTCCAAACCCGTCCTACCACCCCAGTGATCTCCTCTAAATATCAACTGAAAGGCTAATTTGTATGAACTTACCTTTATATATCAAGTGGTATTTTTTGCCCTTTCTCTTAACGCTTGATTACTTGGGGTCGTCTCTACAGATCAACTCCATTTCTCTTTTTTTCCCTATAATTTCTGATATTTTACCGGGTTTTTTTGTAATTTTGTTTCGAAAAGTTCCAAACAGGTTCTTGTTAGTTTATTATATAGGAGAAATTAACATGTTAGAGTTAGCATGGATATGCTAAATTAGCCTGATTAGTGATGAGCTATACGAGTAAGTCGGTTAGTTTAAGACTCGTGTTTTGCTTAGTGAAAGCTTGCGACACACATACATGTATTATCTCAACCTCCAGCGGATATTGTTTGCAGGACTTTTCACTGTGTTTGGCATTAGATTATGAAATAATTAATATTTTTTCACCATGATTTATGCTGTAGCAGCTCCCTCGCGCTCCCACAAGTCAATAAAAGTCGTTAATTTCCTCCTGACCTTTTAACTCCTCAACCGTCTCGAGTAGCGACACCTGACGGGATTTGCTGGATGTGTGTCAAACTGCAGAGCCTCTACGGTAGTGTGATTATCAAACACACACACACACACACACACACACACACACACAGACACACACTCTCCTCTCCCCTGCTTCAAAGAGCTGCTACTACCCCCCCCCCCACCACCGACGCCTCTATCCTCCCTCCCTCCCTCCCTCCCTCGCCTCCCTCCCTCCTTCCTTGGCTCACGGGACCGCACATTACCAACCGGCAGGCCTCGACGCAGGCCGCGAAACCCACGGCTGGGAGCTAGTGTATGTCACAGGACCGCAGGGGGGGGGGGCTCAGTCTTATTCTACTAACCCCTTTTCTCTGTTTTCATTTCCGAGCTCTGTTATTTTCTATTTTTTCTCGGTTTTACTTTGAAGGGGAACCATTAGCTTGTATAAATGATGAGTAGTTTGAAGAGAATTAAACAATGCAGCACAGAACGGAGCACAATAGAACTTTGTTGTTCCACCATGTTGGAAAATTGCCTCAGCATGGACTGTCAAGTCAAATATCCCTCTCGGCTCTTGGCTTTCGGTCCCGCGCTGTCGGGTCATCATTCCAGGAAGTGATGTTGACTGTGTGCGAACATGTGTACTGAATATACGTACGTGCGTTCGTGCGTGTGCGAGTGTGTGTGTCTCCGTTTGCTGCCAGTTTTGGCAGGCGTTTCCCTCAGAAATGAACACCAGGATTTGTTTATAGCCGAGCAGGATCACATTAAATCTGTCCCTCTGAGGGTTTAAACAGGTTTTTTTTGGTTTTTCATTTTAAATTTCTGTCTTAATATACATGGTTATCGAAACCCCCCCCCCCCCGGAATATTTTTTTTTCCACCCAGCCCGAAAAGGTAGCGTCATCAGTTCTCTGGACATGAAACGCTAAAACGTGGCTCTTGGGCGCAAACGTATGGCGGCGCAAACGTATGGCAGCGCAAACGCGGGCATCGATATACGTGACACCTCGGACGCCGTCCCCGCCCGCGTGGGCGTCTCCGTCGACGGAACGGCGGAGAAGACCGAAACCTCACGCTGTTTTCCCAGCCGCCTTCGAATCGAGGTCTTCCGCGGGGACGCCTCCTTTGTGTGACTGAACTTGAGATAATGCAGGGTGTCATGTAAAATGAAATTACATGCGGCACGCCGCTCGCTCCCCCCGCACAGTTGCTGCGCGTCTTGTTATTCTCAGCCTGTAACCTTCATATTGTTAGGTGTGAGACGAAAGCTTAGCAAAGCATGGCCAATTCGCTGCGGTTACGCCTGTGGTTGCTGGGTGTGTGTGTGTGTGTGTGTGTTTGTGCATGTGTTTTTAAATTCAGTCCTCCCCGGTGTGTATGGCTGTGTTTGTCGTGGACCTTTTCGGATTAGCGGTCCACAAACACAAATCCTCCCGACAATGACTAACACACGTCTCTGCCGCGTTGTCAGTATCTGTCGCAGAAACTCTACCCTAGCCTACATTTATCCAACCTGCGTGTGTGTGTGTGTGTGTGTGTGTGTCCTCCTCCGGCTAAAAACTCGGAGTGACACTGTTACATAATGCCGCTCTGTTCTTCCAGTAATCTGACTGTATGTCTTAGCGTCCTCGGTGCAGATGGGATGCATCCACGGGAGTCTATGTCAGAGCTGTGATCCATATTCCGATGTTTTAACGTCTGATTTTCTGCAAAATGCTGCCACCGTGCAAGGATTTGCACTATTTTTTACAAAGTCCCGCTTTTCTATTTTCCCACAATTGAGGTGACTAAAACCCCTAATCATCACTTTATCGTTATCTGAAAACCAACCCGTACCCTTGTACCTTGTCTACACCGCAAAACGAACCCATTAGTCTCAAGATCAGTCTTTATTTTTCTTGAAACGAGAGAAAATTTGACGATTAGTTTCACTTCTCTTGAGAAGCCTCTATAAACCGGACCCGGGTCAAGAAAATGTCAGTTCAAGCCAAGATTCAATAGCACCGAAAATAAAGTATCTATGGTGACCGGCAGGAAAAAGAATATCAATTTCAGCTCCATCTAATGATTTTCATAATAGAGCTGTGGCTCTGTTTTCCTGCACTGCTCTTTCCAGGAACCTCCTGCCAATCAAACAGTGTAGGTGGAACCGTTTTGTCCTTTCAGACACGTTTTCTGTCGTTGACATCTGAGGTTCTTAGCCGTACTTTCTCTGTGCCTCAATGAGGACGACCGCCGCCGTTGGTCCGAGCACCTTCTTCTCCTTCTGCTCACCCCAAACAAACTGAAAACACGTCATGTTCCTGGGAAAAAAAACAAAAGACCGGCAAAAAACCCCAGAAAACCTGCCAGAAGCAGAGTTTCTCTGGAACAGCGGATGGAAAAGCTTTTATCAACTCGCTATCGGCCACGGAGTACGGGAACAAACAAGCAGGTTTTCATTAAAACAACAACAACAACAAAACCCCCGTAAATATCCCAGATCACGAGTTCAAGTCTCGAAAGTGACGTGAAAGACCAGTTCTGTCCATGATGTTTTGTTGTTTGTTGTTTTTTTTTATGTAGTTTTCTAGAGTAGTGGATGTAACTTCAGTAAAAGTAGCAACACGACAGTGTAAAAATATTTCAATAGAAAATGCACATAATCTAAGTAATGTACTAGAATCGGGGAAATACCCTTAATGTATTTAAAGTAAATGAAGTACGGCTTCATTCTCAACTATTGTATAATATTATTATATCATCAAAATGTCAACTTTTCATTGGCTAAGAAAAACAGATCCGGGTGTGGCCTTGTGACGGCAGGATTTTCACAACATCGAACAGGATTTGAAATATTACTCAGCTTAAATATTTATTTGGCTCCAGAGGGAGGATGATTGTCTTAACCCAAAAAAAGACAACATTAATCTATAGTGTGTCTTAAAAATTCAAAATCTATTGGAATGGAGATACGTG